>JAMQGT020013945.1:0-177775 GCA_024447675.2 Pterophyllum scalare
CCTTCACCTGCAGAGGAAACACACATCACTCATGTGAGCATCAACTCAAACCCTCCTTTCATCAATAATCTATAATCATGCAGATTTGGCTTCAAACAGAGCTGAATGGTTGAACCTTTCTGAGGTTTGTTTGGAAATACTGGGAATACTCTCCCTCTCCCTGCCTGGCTCACTCACTTGTTGTTCTTAGTGTTTAGTCCCATTCACACACTCACTCACACTTTGCACACACACTGATTTGCTGACACACACTCCTGTGTAGTTTGTTGACTTCATTCAAACACTATCATCTACAGACGTCTGCTCACAGAGCTGAGACAGACTTACAGGTTTGTTTTCACATCAGTCTGAGCAGAAAGGCAACATATTTTTGGAGTGAACACATGAAGGTGTGGCGCGCGCACACACACACACACACACACACACACACACACACACACACACACAGAGTTGTAGTTAAATCCAGTTTGACCTGAAACACAAAGATCAGTTTGTACACAGAGAGCAAGAAGCTTCATTTATATGAAGAGAAAAGTCATTAGTGGAGCTCATTGATTCATTGATTCATTGATTCATTGATTTGATGAAACTCAAGAATCAAATCAAAAGAATCAAACTTGAAACAGAATCAAACCCAAACAGAATCCAGAATCAAAAACTGAAATCTCAGATTCTCTGATCTCATCCTGACTTTATTTGAGGACTAACGTCTCTTTACAGCAACGACAGGCTGACGTCTGCAGATTAATGCGCTCTGATATCAACTGAATGAGGAAATGAGTGACAGTCTGAGGCTCAGCAGGATGGAGGAGTCAGAGAGAAACGCAGAGAGCTGAAGAAATCCAAAAGGTTTGGAGCTGTAATCATCTTTAAATATTGTCAGTGATTAACAGACAGGTCAGAGTTTGATATGAACCCTTTTGGTGGGTCTGATCCGGTCTCTGAGTACCATGACTCCTCTGTCTGCTCATCAACAGTCAGCATCACTTCCTGTTGGAGGCGAGCCAGCAGTTTGTCACGCAGTGTTTGCAATCAGAGGCTCCATGTTGGATCCATATCTCAGCTACAGCCACATTAAATAATGGTGCTTATGATCTAAAAAGGTCAAACACAGCGGCTTCACCAAACCACCAACTATGAACCAAAGAAAAGTTTGATCATCAATATTCTCTGAAAACAAATCAATAAATTCTGCTGTTTGTAAACTTTTGAGCACAGCTGTTTGATTCTTTTTGATCTTTGACTTTTGTGTTTTTGTCATGAGTTCATGATTAAATGTTAAACATGGTCCCGTTCATCAAAGTAACCTATGAGAATAAAAACATGTTTTTCTGGACCTTTGAGAGTGAAACAATCAGGATCAAACACTCCAACATGAAACAGGATTTTTGTTCACAAACACACAAAAGAGACTAAAACCTGCAGCCAGAACCTTTACTGAGCATTTTATTAACGTTGGTGAACAGGTTTCTGATGCTGCCATGGTGCATTTTTTTCATACCTCAGTGTGTACCAGGTGCTTTCTGAAAACCTTACGACCTGAGATCCTGCCAAAGAGCAACAACGAGCCACAAAGTTCACAATTCTTACACATTTTTCTGAATTCCCTCCCAGCTGTCAATCAATCCACAGTAACAACACCTGAGCTCAGCTGCTGACCATCAACTAACTCTGAGCTGCTCTGATTTATGGACTCTGATTTTAGTCCACAGCCTGATCATGTGATTTGTTTCAAAGAATGATCCAAAGTTTGTCCTGAAGTCAGAGCTGAACATCCAAACCTCACAGAGCAGAAACAAACATAAAGTTCCTGAAGACAAACTGTTAGAGGAGGAAACAAAGCAGACTTACAGTTTCTGCAGACAGAGCAGAAGAAGAAGAAGAAGCTCCACTCCACACCTGCACACCAGACACTGACACAGTAATCAATAATTTCCCTTGTCGGATCAATAAAGTATCTATCTATCAATCTCTCTCTCTCTCTCACAGGTGAGCTGATTCCTGGAAGAAGGTAGGCTCCACCTGAAGCAGCACTGGTGGGAGGGGCTAGTACAGTGATGTAAACGTCACATGCTCAAGAAAATTCACTGGAATTTAAAACAAGTCTTTGAGTGTTTTCAGTTTTTTTATCAGCTGAGTGTGAAATTTGGATCACTTTGATAATAAAAACATGCTGATGATGACATCATCAGAAGGTCAAAGTGACACTGAGTCTAAAATTGTGTGTTTGATGTTTGTGTTGTGACTGATGGTTTTTGACTCTCCTCCTTTGAACCTCCATGTCTCCTGCAGAGCTCAGCTGATCCTGCACACACGTCGTCTGGACTCACATCTTCACTGATCTGACTTTTACACACTTCACAGTTTCTTTTCCTGCTCAGACATCAAAACAGGAAATATGAACCATAAATGTGCTGAACAAAGGTCGTCTCTGCTCCACCTCTTATTACAAAAATAAAACCATCATAACAAAAGTGTCTCCAAATACAAGAAAAGTGACTTTAGTGAAGACAAATCAAGACAAGAGCTTTGTGTGTGTGTGTGTGTGTGTGTATGTGTGTGTGTGTATCCACACCTTCACTTTAGAAATGTCGTCTGACTGGTCACACTTGCAAATTCCACAGACACACAAATGTGTTGAACACAGACGAGTTTGCAATAAGAAAGTTTTTGTGCTCTAAGTGTTGAATTAATATTTATGTAGATGGTAGTTATGAGGAACTTTTGATAATGCAGCAGTGACTGTATTTAATGGTTACACATGGGGTCACGTCCCCAACAAGGTCGAGGGGTGAGGGGGGGGGTAACATAAGACTGGATGAAGGAGGCTGTTTGGGCTGGTGTGGTGTGGTGGCTGCTAAAGACGGCAGATGTGAATCAGATCATTTAGAGTTTATTTTTAAGTGCGCTTCCAAAAATTATTGCATCAATATCTGACAGGGACTAGAACGAGAGAGCAGATTTCTCCCATATTGGCTTCTCTTCATTGGCTCCCTGTTAAATCTAGAGTAGAATTTAAAATCCTTCTCCTAACATACAAGGTCTTGAATAATCAGGCCCCATCTTATCTCAAAGACCTCATAGTACCGTATCACCCCAATAGAGCACTTCGTTCTCAGACTGCTGGCTTACTTGTGGTTCCTAGGATACTTCAGAGTAGAATGGGAGGCAGAGCCTTCAGCTTTCAGGCCCCTCTTCTGTGGAACCAGCTCCCAGCTTGGATTCGGGAGACAGACACCCTCTCTATTTTTAAGATTAGGCTTAAAACTTTCCTTTTTGATCAAGCTTATAGTTAGGGCTGGATCAGACGACACTGAACCACCCCTTAGTTATGCTGCTATAGGCCTAGGCTGCTGAGGGGGGTCCCATAATGCACTGTTTCTTCTCATTCACCTTTATTTACTTGTTTATACTTCACTCTGTATTTAATCATTATTATTAATCTCTGGCTCTCTTCCACAGCATGTCTTTTGTCCTGTCTCTCTCCACTCAGCCCCAACCGGTCGCAGCAGATGACTGCCCCTCCCTGAGCCTGGTTCTGCTGGAGGTTTCTTCCTGTTAAAAGGGAGTTTTTCCTTCCCACCGTCGCCAAGTGCTTGCTCATAGGGGGTCGCTTTGACTGTTGGGTTTTCTCTGTATTATTGTAGGGTCTTTACCCACAATACAAAGCGCCTTGAGGCAACTGTTTGTTGTGATTTGGCGCTATATAAATAAAATTGAATTGAATTGAATTGAATATCTGAGTATGTTGTATGTGGCTATTACTGAACATTGGTTTCCAGGGAAACCAGAATTTCTCCACTATGTTTGATCAGTTTTGAGGAGCGCAGGTGATTGATCACGCTAAAACCCCCACGGTCAAAGATTTGTATGATTCTGATGAGTAATGACAAACCGAGAAAGGATTACATTATTACATTAATGATGCACTTCTGTGATGCAAAGTCTGGGACACAAAAGTCCAAACTGACCTCGTTAGAATTTCCATATCTCTTAGCCGAGTGCTTCTGAGTATTATCATCATTATCGTTTGGAATGAGCTGGTATTATCAGGATGGGTGGATGCTAACAGAGCTAAAACGTTAGCTCAGTCCTCACAGTGAGAGTTTACAGAGGAACCAGGAGTGATTCTGCATGCAGTTCATTGCTGTTAATATTAATGGAATATCCTGCTGGCAAACACATTGAGTCCTTTTCACCTTCAGCTGGAGCACATCACAGTGTTCCCTTCAAATGTGAAACCATGATCAGTGAATGTTGGCTAAACAGCAGATACACTTTGGCTCTTTCTCTGTTGTTGACATCGAT
Source organism: Pterophyllum scalare (assembly GCA_024447675.2). Lineage (NCBI taxonomy): Eukaryota > Metazoa > Chordata > Actinopteri > Cichliformes > Cichlidae > Pterophyllum > Pterophyllum scalare. The sequence goes on from JAMQGT020013945.1 coordinate 4,309, forward strand.
GACAAAGCCGCTCTTACCTGCTTCTTCTCGTCCTCTCTGTCCTCGTCTCTCCGTCTTCGTGCTGTCACTCAAAGGTAAATGTTATTGAATATGGGCTGCTGGACATGTTCTGACCTGCTCTCTGGAGCTCTGCTGTGCTGAAGCCCAACGTGACCAAAACTAATATAATAAAGATCATCAGCTGCAGACGTTTGGCTCAGAAACCTGAGATTGGATAAAATCTCAGCTCCACTGGTTAAAATGCAGCTGAATGTTTGCTCGGCTGATTTGTATCATGAAATGACCTTTGAACCTTCATTCTCCCGCAGCAACACAAGTCTGATTTATTAATACAACAGACCTGCTGAAGCACTGTGTGAGTGCAGTGTAACATGATGAGATCAGGAACTGCACATTTAAACTTGACTTTGTTGTAACCTTTAAGGCCTCCTAAACACAAGCTGGAAAACAGACAATGAATAAAATAGCTCCAACCTGTTCAGCATGTAGTTATTAGCATTTTTATCCAGTAATGGCAGAAACAATGAAATTCTCTATGATAAATGAGGTTGTTAGAGCCCCTCGTACAGTAAACCTTTACTGAACAGTTACTGGAAGAATTAAATAATCAAACCGTTGCAGAAAGTTTGTTTTAATTTAATAAAAATTATTTGAGAAGCTGCTCTGTCTCACAGTGTGTGGCTCTCCGGGTCACTGACCTCACAGCTCAGTCAATAAACTGTCTCTGATGCTGTCTCCAGATTTGTATCTTCAGTTTCTGTCTCCTGCACCATCAGGTTGCTGCTGAATGATTAGATTAAAAAAGAAAATTGTAAAATTAAGATTCCAGTTCTGGATTCAGATCTGCACCATTACAGTCCTGCCTTTAGGGGATGACTTCTGTTATATTAGTACTAATGTTGAGTGCAAGCTGGTTTTTATTACATTTTTTGAAAAGGACTTTAACTTTGATCAAAGTGTTTTAACTCTGCAGTAAAACGTTCTACAAGTCATTCTGAGAACTTCTAGCAACAATTTCTAAACTATTCTCTAAGACTCTGATCATGATTTCATGCAGGCCTGTTGCTCTGCACTGATCAGGTATCAATAATGTTCGTGTTCCAGTCAAAGTGAATCAGTGTGCGTCAGTGAATGCATCGTGTGTGCTGGGCTGCAGCTTCATGGCTCCATCTAGTGGACTGATATAAGTAGAGCAGCTGACGGCAGCTTCCTCTGCCTCACACTGTCTGACTGCATCCAGCTGCACACATGATGAAAGGAGGATTTGAGTTGATGTGCACATGAATGATGTGTGTTTCCTCTGCAGGTGAAGGTAGAAAGTGTGTGTGAGCTGATGTGAATCACCTGTCAAAGTGTAAGTGTGTTTTTAATGTGACTGATGAAAACAAAGCAGCACACATTCAACCATCTTCAAACTGTCACATCACTCATTCACATCTCTGATGTCAGGAGTCATCATCAAAGTGTCAATCAATGAACAGATGATGGATCAATAACTGCAGCTGGATTGTGTTTGTTCTCTCCATCAGATTCCTGTCAACTCACAATCGACACAAACACAGTGAACACAAACCTACAACTGTCTGACAACAACAGGAAGGTGACACATGTGGAGGAGGTTCAGTCATATCCTGATCATCCAGACAGGTTTGATGTTCCTCAGCTGCTGTGTAGAGATGGTCTGACTGGTCGCTGTTACTGGGAGGTCGAGTGGAGAGGAGTCGTTAATATAGCAGTGATTTAAAAATGTGGAAGGATACGAGATAATTTGGAATATGTGTTTGGAGTGAATGACCAGTCTTGGAGTCTGTTCTTCTCCAATGGTGCTCCTCGTTCTGTCTGTCATGATAAAAGAGAAACACCCTCTTCCTCCTCCTCCTCCTCCTCCTCCTCGGTCTCTAACAGAGTAGCAGTGTATGTGGACTGTCCTGCTGGCACTCTGTCCTTCTACAGAGTCTCCTCTGACACTCTGATCCACCTCCACACCTTCAACACCACATTCACTGAACCTCTTTATGCTGGGTTTACAGTCTGGCATCCTCATTCCTCAGTGAGTCTGTGTGTACTGTAGCTCTCTGACTTGTTTACAATGACGAGCCTCATACACAGCCGTCCTGTTTCCTTGTCTTTGACTTGGAAGAATTCCTGACTTTAAGCCACAAAACTCCAAGTCTGTGTCATGATATTTGATGTTCGGTACAAGCCCGCAAACAACATAATTGTAAGCTTCCAGTGACTTGTATGCGTGGCAACCTCTCTCCAGTGTATACGCTGGGTTTAAACACCAAATACACGTATATATCCGCCCACGGATACTGGACCACTTGCTAACATACCACAGGAATTGGGGAGTTGGTTGCTGGTGGTCAAAATTACTTTTTGCAGGTAGTTTTTACAATCTTTTGTTGATAATCCCTTCTTGTAGATTGAAACGCTATTGAACTCTGCTGTATTTCTGTTTCCAAAATGTGCGCACATCGCTACTACATCATCATTGTTTACAAACTGTAAAAGGGTCTATTAGAATGCACCTCCCACTACCCCCCCGCCTCAGTCCCATTTGGCCACCATTTGGCCCTCAGTTCGCCCATCCCCAAACTCATGACTCACCAACAGTAGGGCATCATCTCCTGTTATGTAATAGCTAACAGCTGGTCAGACAAACATCATGTCCCCCCATGTAATGCAACACCTCAGCACACATGTGGATCGGTCGTAATGGATCTTATCAGCGCTCACAGACTGTTGCGAAAACCTGTAATTGTGGTAGAAAACGGAGGAAGAGTGAAGAGATATAATCATCCTATATGTGTAGATTTAATCCCCGAGACAATATGTCTAAGAATATAACAAAAAGAATGATTGATTAAAATACACAAGTACATAATGTTTGGTTTCAGCTAAGAACAGTTCATTCTCTTTATGTCCCTATCACTAACAGATTATTAATACTAAGATGCCAGGACGCTGTCGGGTGGTCAGCCTGACTGAGACCAAGCACACGATAAAGAGAGACTTCGAGGTCATTCAGACACCCAGCTGTTGTTTTGCACTAGGGCTGCATAAATCGATTATTTTAGTAATTATTTTAGTCCCCAGCGATTGCCACATTCTGACCTTGACCATGCCAGAGTAACCCGCTGTAGCTGGAGGTAACAAAGAGATAGCTCACAGTAAATGACTGGGAGAAACAGAAAAGAGCATTGTGAACTATAACTAGTTATTGTATCTGTCTCATTAACCTTTGTTTACAAATCAGCACACAAAAAAGCATACTGCGTGGTACAACAACATTTTTTCCACCCACACACATGCAGGTTGTTTTTATTTAATCTAGGGCTGCAACGATTCATCGATTAACTAGAATAATTCCATCGATGTTTCTTTAAACTCTGCAGCACTCGGGTATCTCCATGTAAATGGAGCGTTTCACCCACATCAGCACCGTTACAGTTCTCTGTAGTGGTCGTCTTTTTCTTCTCGAGGATTTATTGGCAGTAAACAAAGCAGCTTAAGGCTGCATTACTGCCACCTACTGATCTGGAGCGTGTATCAGGCGTTTAAAAAAACCTTAGATTCTGACGATATTTACTTTGTGCCCGAGTTTGTTTTATTTGTTTTATGTTTTGTTTTTTCTGTTTGTTATGCCAGATTTGAATCTTTATGATACTTCTTCTGAAATGTTTACATTTTGGTTATTTTCTTGTAAAAAATAATAAAAGTTGTTGGGAAAAAACCCCCGAGATTCTAAAAAACTCAGTCACTGCGACAGATTCCCTTTGGCACTCAAAGTGGATGATCGCTGACATGTGTCCCACTCCTCCACCGCTCTCTACCGTGTTGGTGTTTTGTGCTCGCTGTGCTGAGAATTTCAGCTGTTATTCTTTTTCTCCACTTCAGCTTCCAGTTTCACTGCAGTTCAATAGCGAGAGCCGCTATACCAGAAGGACCCATCAAAATACTTTTTATACTTTAATCCCTGCTCAGTGACTAAATACAGACCTGCAGTAGAAACGTGTTTATGCTTGTAAATACAAAGCATTACAACATTGGTCTCTTGCAGCCCTCAGTTTTCAACATAAACACTGATAATACAACAACAGCAGTCAGCTGTTCTACGTGCAGTCTGTCTGCACAAGTGCAAAGAGGCGGAGCCGGAGACTACGAGCTCAGATGGAAAGAAGCTTCCAAAAGAAGCCTTTTCTCCCTGTAAGCACCATTAAACCTTTACTGGGAAACAGCTGGAGGTCCTTCATCAACCACCTGATCAGTAAGTGAAGAACAGAGAACTTTGTAGCTGCAGCTTCAGCTGCAAAAACTGCAGTATGGAAGGTTAAATATGCAGATGAACTGTTAATACAAAAAAAGTATTTCTCATCCGATTACTCGAGTAATCGATGGAATAATCGATAGAATACCTGATTACTAAAATAATCGATAGCTGCAGCCCTAATTTAATCAGACTAAACACACCCAGTTTGATTTCACTATAGTGGACTTAAGTTTGTTTCATAGCAACATATCACTGCTTGTTGTTGATCAAAGTCTGCAATAAAATGTTTTTAATATAAAAGTTTGTAAAGCAGTACTGGTGAGACAGCTGCAGTTTTGTACACAGTCTGCACACTATCATGTGTCAAAGTATTGATCAGACACTCAATGGTTCATTAAGATCCATGCCACAAGGACCATAAATCCTAAAGATGTTAAAGCATCTTTGTACTCCAGCAACATTATCCTTAAAAGATAATTATCCATCTGTTCATCTGGTGGTCATCCATAAAGACTTTTTATGTTTTTCTATGCATAGTATGCTCATATATCACAGCATCCATTTCACTAAACAGGCCTAGTGGATGTGTAGACACACAAAGTATTTTGTTTATCTCCACAATCTGTATAACACTCCTATGTGATTTCAGTTTAAACCACTGTATAAGAGAGAGAGAGAATCTTCAACTATATCCTAACTAACACTTGAAAGGATGCTCAAAGTTTTACTCAAACTAGTGTTGCACCTCTCACATCTACTATGAAAAATGGGTGAATAACAGTCAGGATTACCAGGCAGTGTTTTTATGAGTAAAATCGTTGTACTGAATTATATTACTTAAAACTAAGAGATGACATTAACAGTGTCACACACACACACACATGCTTGTGATGTTTATGTACACAAAAATCCAAACATTATTGCTGCAGCTTCCTTTATACACGCTTTACATGTTTGACTCAATAAAGTTCACAGATTAACCAAAAGAAAAAAAAGGACTCTAAGCAATGCAAAATCCCACAGACTGGAGAAGGAGATAACTCAGAAAACCCCTCCACCCCAGATCAACACCAACAGTAGCCCACATGTTGTAACATCCCCCCATTGGGCCAATACTACCCCACAACACCACATACCAGCAGTCCTGCTTTTGATTTAAACCTACATCCTGATGTTTCATTTTTGTTGTGGATAAACTGTTTTAACTCATACAGTATAACCACGTGGTTTTATTTTGCTCATGAATGGATCTATAACAGCCTTTCATCACTACAGGCTGTAGCCAAAGAAAATATGTTTCTTCCCACTAAACCCAAAAGTTTCATAGCAATGAAATGATTTTGGCCCGTTTTTCTTTGCTTGTATTATTTTAATAGTTTTCATGCCAACCATCAAGAGCCATGATTGAGTAAATTATCTGTGAATTTTCAGATCCTGCCTCAGTTGTAAGTGGTTTTTTGAAATTAAGTTAAATAAGAAAAAATATTGCAGTTGCACATGGGGTTGATGAGTTGCAGGCTTCATAGATCTCATGAAGTAGAGGAATTACCGCGCTTTACGTAGTTGAATAAAGAATTTAAAACATTTATTTAACAAAAATACATTCACACGCATTTTGTTGTAATAAAGCAGGACTCGCACACTTAGTTTGTAAGAACTAATTTTATTCATAGTGAACACCATGGATTTTTATCTGTGTGTTACGTTCCCCCTAAAGAGTATAGGGGGCTTAGGGAAGTAACAACAAGTGACCGGGTTGACAAAAGGAGACATGAAACTGGTAAAATAAAGGATTTTTATTAAAGGTTATAACAAAAAGAGATGAACACGCAGCTATCACCTTCAAACGAAGGAAAACAAAACACAGGAATTATTTAATGAAGGTAAACAACAACCTAAGGTAAGGCCTTACACACAAAAAACAAAACACCCTCCTCTCCACTGAGTTCCCAACCTGTTACACAAAGCTAGGTTTTCAGAAACAGTAATCACAAAGTCTTTTAGAACAAAAACTATGGCTTTTATCCTGTACACAACGGTGTATCAATCTTTCCATTTTTATGAATATTTATCCCCTCACTTATCACAAAACAACCTGAGACATCAGATGTTTTATACACACACAAGCGATCATTATGACCTTGATTGACAGCAGTTGTTGGGTAAGATTGAACAACTGTTATTTCAAAACCAATACATTTGTGAATGTTATAGAGTTCTGTAATCAAAATAAAATATACTTACTTCATTAAATCTTCTTTTTTTAGCCGAGGTGATATTGCTAGCAGTGGATGCTCATTACCTTATGGCGGCATTCCAGCTTTGTCTTCCTGTAATAACTGCTGTCAAAGTTAAAGCCCTCACCTTGTGAACATGATTGATCTAAAAGTGACCAATAACTCTGCAGCTCAGTGATTCCTCTCTGATATCACAGTTTGTCTCATCTGCAGCAAACAAACTGCAGCTGACATGAACTGAACCATCTCAGCTGAACTGAGCTTCAGAGAAACACAACATCCTGATATTCACTGTGAAGCTTTGAGTGGAAAAAGACAGAACAACAACATGTGGATCCTGGAATAATGGCAGCTTCCATCTTTAAAGGACTGAAGAGGAAGAAGGTTACAAGGAATCATTGAGAACAGTTTCAAACATCAACTGATTGAATCCATGAATGTGAAAATGTGTTTGTGAGTGAAAGAGACAGACATGTACAGACTGAACTATCTGTTCAACAGGCAGAGTTTCTCTGACGCTCTTTACACTAAACCATACCTGTCAAGTCTTCCGTTTTTGCCGGGAAACTCCCGTATTTTCCTCTCTGTCCCGCCATCTTCCCGTATTTTTATTTTCCCCTAATTTTCCTGTATTTTAATATAATGATTTTTAAAAATTATTCTTGTGCCGCTCCAAACTGAGTTCTGTCACTATCCTTGAGAGAACTGCTACCTGCAGTAGCCTGGGAGGCAGTTCTCGCGAGGTTAGTGCCGACAGCGGAAGCAAACCTGGAAAAACTAGGCCTCGGTTGGGCTCAGTGTTGCCAACTTAGCGGCTTTTCAAACCCCGGTAATGACTTCTTTTTTTTTCCAAAAAGCAGGTAGCGACAGTGAAATCCTCCACTGTCGCCGTGTTTTCTGTACATAAATCCTTTTTACTGCGTACCTCCGTACACTTTGGCATCACCCAGACCTCATTTCGCCTCCACCCTCCAACCTCCAGACCTCACTTAAACACAGAGCCTGCCTATCCACTCCCTACGCTCCTATCCCCGGTCCTCATTTCGGCCTTTATTAACCTTTGAGACAGGCGACGGCCAGTTTTCTTACACAAGTTGGCAACAGTGGCCAAGATAAAGGAGGAGGGTTGAATGCAGCTAGCAGTCGCACCCCAATGTTTTTGTTAAAGTTATGTAAGATGTTAATGTTTAAGTTATAAAGTTATTTCATAAAGTTCATTTGTAGTTCCAAACATATTTACGGTGTTTTTTTTCTTCACTTTTTGTTTCTCCAAAGATGTTTTTCCCTCTCTCCTACAGCCTTGATTGCAACTACATGCAAATGACCATTTATGCAAATTAGGTGATGATGTCATAGCTGAAAATCCATATTTTTAAATAACAAACTTGACAGGTATGCACTAAACTACACACAGACTCACTGAGGAACCAGGAGACCAGGCTGTAAACCCAGGATAAAGAGGTTCAGTGAATGTGGTGTTGAAGGTGTGGAGGTGGATCAGAGTGTCAGAGGAGACTCTGTAGAAGGACAGAGTGCCAGCAGGACAGTCCACATACACTGCTACTCTGTTAGAGACCGAGGAGGAGGAGGAGGAGGAGGAGGAGGGAGAGGAGGAGGAGGAGGAGATGAATGTTTTTCTGTTATTGTGACAGACGAAGTAATTAACTCCAAGAACACCAACAGAGCATCTCAGACTCCAGGACTGATCATTCCCTCCAAACACACAGTCTTCTTTGTTTCCTTTCCTGCTGATTCTTCTGTAACTCACTGATATTTCAACCGCTCCGCTCCACTCGACCTCCCAGTAACAGCGACCAGTCAGACCATCTCTACACAGCAGCTGAGGCCAACAATCAAACCTGTCTGGATGATCAGGATATGACTGAACACGTGTCACCTTCCCGTTGTTGTCAGACAGTTCGAGTTTTGTGTTCACTGTGTTTGTGTCGATTGTGAGTTGACAGGAATCTGATGGAGAGAACAAACACAATCCAGCTGCAGTTATTGATCCATCATCTGTTCATTGATTGACACTTTGATGATGACTCCTGACATCAGAGATGTGAATGAGTGATGTGACAGTTTGAAGATGGTTGAATGTGTGCTGCTTTGTTTTCATCAATCACATTAAAAACACACTTACACTTCCTCAGACCTGGGATCAGCCATCGGACTCCAGCAGGCTCCGCCCTGAAAGGAGGAGGGGGGTCAGACCAGCACAGTCTCTTTCAGCATGCACACATGGACATTACATCGCTCTCAGACACACACTGTTAGACACTAATAAAGGAACAGTCCAACATTTGGACTCATACACTTGAAGGAAATGTCTCTATAGTCCTGTCCTGTGGTTGTCATGATCCACAGAGGCTGTGATTAGAGCTAAAATCATCATCATTATTTGGATCAATATTGTAATTTTATCCATCCATCCATTTTAATCCACTTATCATGTTCAGGGTTGCTGACTGGCTGGAGTGTATCCCAGCTGCCATAGGACAAGAGGAAGGGTAGCCTGTTGCAGGGCTAACACAGAGAGACAGACAACCATCCACACCTATGGGCAATTTAGAATCACCAATTAACCTAACCCCAGTAAGTGCATGTCTTTGAACTGTGGGAGGAAACCCATGCAAATGCCACACAGTGAGGGGCCGGGCCAAGGTGGAATTGGACCCAGGCCTTCTAGATGTTATTCCAGCTGTGAGGCAGTAGTGCTAACCACCACACCCCTATGCTACCCATATTGTGATTTTATTTACAATAAAAAAACAGGGAAAAGGAGATTCAAAGCTCCCATTGAGAATGCTCAAACTCTGTTCAGCTGTGGCACTATTTACAATAACACATTTTTAAGTATAGTTTTTTTAAAGAATGTTTGTTAATGTAATAAATAGTCTCTTTTTCCCACTGTAATCGAGCAGCCCAACACTGTTACACATTCTTTTTGTCATTTAGTTCAATATTTTAAATTAGATTAGTTTTCGCTTTGATTAGTGGACACACTGGTCAATTTAACGCTCTATAAGAGGTCAGTTTATTTTTGTTTCGGTCACACAAAAACAAATGATCCATCATAAATACACATCTGACAATCAGTAAGTGAGACCAAAACAGGCAGAGGCAAACGCTCCCATGCTGCTGACTTGTGCTATTCAAAACTGTGCAGGTTATTTAATGTTTACTCATCACTGAAGTGGAATTTTTAATTGTAGATATTAAACAAATTGTTATTCCAGTTTGAAGGTTGAGTACATTTAATGTGAAACACTGTGTGTATGAAGGCTAATTTACACCATGGAGTCCTGCTTTAAAATTTGTTTAAAATGTAACAGAGGCAGTTTTTAAAAGATTTAAGAAACACAGTACCCGTCACAAGTTTGCCATTCAGCCATTGATGAATGTGTCCAACCTTTAAACTCTTACAGTACCAGTCAAAGGTTTTTAGAGCATGTGTAGCGCTAACTTGCTCTTTACAAAATGTTGGTTGCTACTAAGAGACTTACATTAGATTTTGTTAGCCAACTAGTGACAGAGCTGATAATTCAGTGGAAAACAAAGCTAAATCTAAAAATCAGTCTAGTAGACTCACTTTTGTACTGCAGCAATGAGTTTTATGAAAAAAAAATAGATATACTGTCTGCTTTCTATCACTGTCTCTTCAGCTGTTGTTGGGTTTTCACTGTTGACTTGAGAAAATCCAACTGTTAGCAGCTGGGAAAAGTACTGATATTGTGTCTTAAAACTACAAAGTTGAAGTACCAGTTCAACGTCTTTACTCAAGTAAAAGTAAAAAAGTACAGGCTCTGAAATGTATTCAAAGTAACAAAGTAAAAGTAGCTCTTTGGAGGACGTTTCTACCAACTACTTTTGTGTAAAGCTAACTGAACTTCATTATATATTATTGTAATAGTATAAAATAATACATGAGAATACAAACGTTATTCCAATCTAAATTTGAATCCTATTAAAATTCAGCTTGAATCTGTTCTGTAGGACACAAACTGTGAAAGGGAATTTAAACACAGCTCTAGTCTTCGTGTCCTCCACAGTAGAGGGTGACTGTGCCTCCATCTAAACACCAACATGAGGATATTCAGGGGTTACAGTGGGATTCAGAAGGTGGAGGAACCTAAGATATGTTTTAGTGATGTGCCATATTGCAAGATTTGGTATCGATCCATAACCATTTAAATACAGGGCTAGTATTGCCGATATTGATACCGACACCAATCCTTTTTAATAGTTATGGATAATTTTCATGATGTTTAAGTGTTTTGTGATTTTTATTCCTTTGGATGTTCAGTTAGTTAGTAGCAACCAACCAACCATGTAACTTCATGTAGTTAATATTGATGTTCCTAGAAATCATCTAATTGGACACCTTCTCTGGAAATATTTCTTGCTTATGCTCGGTATTTAAGTTATGAGGAAACTAAAGAGATCATACTTGTGTGATTGCTTCATGTTGGATATTAATGTTATTTGAGCAAACAGGCAGGAATAGAGTAAAGAAATGAGAAAAATATCAGAAAACTAAACTGGCTGTAACTGTCCTCTCCATACCTGAGAGTTTCCAGTTTCAGCTCCTTTAGAAGAATCACTCCTGCCTCTCCTGGATCATTGTAGCTCAGGTCCAGCTCTCTCAGACTGGAGGGGTTGAAACTCAGAGCTGAGGCCAGAGAAGTACAGCCTTCATTTGTGATCAGACAGCCTGATAGTCTGTAGACACCACACAGGACAGATACTCTTAGGATATTTTTTTTAATCTGACACAAATCAAGAAAACTAAGGCAGAGGTACAGGTTGAAGTCAAGTATCACTTACTGTTGTGTGAAGTCAAATAAGAGGAGTCAGTGAGAAATAAAAGCATGACTTAGCACCAGTGAGCTTAATGCTAATCATGTCAAATCATATTTTCACAGGCTTACCTCAGACATTTTAGAAAAACATCTGTAAAGATTAAGGCCCAGATTGATGGCTCAAATTACAACATCATAATAGCTTGAAGTTAAATTTTTGCCTTTAATTTGACAGTGCAGCAGTGAAGAGAAGACAGGAATCTGGGGAAAGAGTTCAGGGGAAGTCACAAAGGCCCGTGGGTCAGACATTAGCCCTGGCTGCTGCATGTCAGCTGTTTAGTATATGGTCACCTGGTCAGCTGTTGAACTTAAGTAGATTCAAAGAAGCTAAAATTGAAGGAGGGAGACAATATGACCGGCATCTGAAGAAAATGTCATCCTCTTCCTCCTCACCTCAAGCCTCATATCCTGAACTGAAGTCAGGACTAGCACACAAAGGTGCATGAACATGCTTATTTATTTCTGATACAGTGGGTGCGGAAAGATTCAGACCCCTTTAAAATTTTCACTTTTTGTTTCATTGCAGCCATTTGCTAAAATCAAAAAAGTTGATATTATTTCTCATTAATATACAATCAGCACCCCATCTTGACAAAAAAAAAAAACAGGAAAAGGAAAAATGCAAAAATGCTGCAATAAAACAGAGTCAAAAATTTAAAGGGTTCTGAATCCTTTCTGTACCCACTCTATTGCTGCAATTACTTATTGTCAGCTGATCAGGAGCACTCTATCAGTTACCTTTCACAAAGTTTTACGACTTCCTTTAGAGAGAACAGAAGTGGACACCCAGCACGTTGACAGCTGACAGCCTACACTCATTACAGCTGATTGGTGGACAGAGTTGTTTTCCACCAGTGGCCACCGTGGCTTGGGTTATGCACTTGAATTGAGATTAGTAATAATGAACTCCGTTAACTGCAATCTTCATTCTACATAAAATATCACATCTGTGATATTTAAAACACTAACTTCAATTGACCTGTCCTACCCTTTAAACTAAGTCAGATTATTTTTAAGTTATTATTCAACATAAGCAAATCATGAATATGTGAAAAATGTGATCAGAATCTAATCTTTTAAATGTTACAAGTGTAATATTTTATATTTTATAAACTTTCAATATGTAGAACAGTGAAGAGTTTGAATCTTTTTTTTAAAATGAGGTGGAAATCTTCTCTGGATGCTTTTCTGCATGTTTTCAATCAAATTAAGATGAACACTGAAAAGAGTTTCAATCCTCATACAGAGAAATTATTCAAAAATTCTAATTGGTCATTTTCAGAATCCTAACCTCAGTGTCTCCAAGTTACAGTGTAGACTTTCCAGACCACAACATAACACTTTGACTCCAGAGTCCTTCAGGTCATTGTTACTCAGGTCCAACTCTCTCAGACTACAGGACTCAGACCTGACAACAGAAGACAGAGCTTCACAGCTTCTCTCTGAGAGGTTACAGCCACTCAACCTGATAAGACAAATGCAATAATAAAGTTAGTTATTTTACTTTTCTGTTAAAAAAAAAAACAGCAGGACAAAATTAAATTATTAAAACTTTGTGATAACTTACGGAGCTTTGTTATAATAAATAATAAAAATAAATACAATTAGATGAACTTCTCATCAGCCATGACTCCACTGAGTTATTTTACTCAAAATATTACTTGATCTGACCTGAGAGTTTCCAGTGTACTATGTGAACTCTCCAGTGCCGTAGACAGAAGCTTTATTCCTGCATCCTTCAGGTCATTGTTACTCAGGTCCAGCTCTTTCAGACTAGAGCACTGGGAACTGAGCATGGAGGACAGAGCTTCACAGCTTCTCTCTGAGAGGTTACAGTCACTTAGTCTAAAATGACAATGATAAGGAAACAAGTGGAACGTGATGATTTCTTTTCCCTACAAGATATCAACTTTTATTGTACTTACAAAGTTTTGTTGGAGGCTTTGACCACCGGCAGCAGCCTCAGCAGAGCCTCCTCTGAAGCAGAGTATTTCTTCAGGTCAAACACATCCAGATCTTCTTCTGATGACAGTAAGATGAAGACCAGAGCTGACCACTGAGCAGGAGACAGTTTATCTGTGGAGAGACTTCCTGATCTCAGAGACTGTTGGATCTCCTCCACTAGAGAACCATCATTCAGTTCATTCAGACAGTGGAACAGGTTGATGCTTTTCTCTGCAGACAGATTCTCACTGAGCTTCTTCTTGATGTACTGGACTATGTCCTGATTGGTCTGTGAGCTACTTCCTGTCTGTGTCAGCAGACCTCGTAGGAGACTCTGATTGGTCTGCAGTGAAAGACCCAGGAGGAAGCGGAGGAACAAGTCCAGGTGTCCATTTGGACTCTGTAAGGCCTTGTTCACAGCACTCTGGTAGAGGTGTTGCTCTGTCTGGGAGGTTGTTTGTTGTTCTTCCAGTAACAGATTGACTCCAGAGTTGATGAAGGTCAGATGGACATGAAGAGCAGCCAGAAACTCCTGAACACTCAGATGGATGAAGCAGAACACCTTGTCCTGGTACAGCCCTCTCTCCTCTTTAAAGATCTGTGTGAACACTCCTGAGTACACTGAGGCTGCTCTCATATCGATGCCACACTCTGTCAGGTCTGATTCATAGAAGATCAGGTTTCCTTTCTGCAGATGATCAAAAGCCAGTTTTCCCAGAGACTCAATCATCTTCCTGCTCTCTGGACTCCAGTGTGAATCTGTCTCAGCTCCTCCATCATATTTGACCTTCTTCACTTTGGCCTGAACCACCAGGAAGTGGATGTACATGTCAGTCAGGGTCTTGGGCAGCTCTCCTCTCTCTCTGGTTTTCAGCACATCCTCCAGAACTGTAGCAGTGATCCAGCAGAAGACTGGGATGTGACACATGATGTGGAGGCTTCGTGATACCTTTACATGGGAAATTATCCTGCTGGCCTGCCTCTTATTCCTTAAACTCTTTCTGAAGTAGTCCTCCATCTGTGGGTTAGTGAACCCTCTGACTTCTGTCACCATGTCAACACACTCAGCAGGGATCTGATTGGCTGCTGCAGGTCGTGTGGTTATCCAGAGGCGAGCAGAGGGAAGCAGGTTCCCCCTGATGAGGTTTGTCAGCAGCACATCCACTGAGGTGGACTCTGTAACATCAGTCAGGATCTCAGTGTTGTGGAAGTCCAGAGGAAGTCGACACTCATCCAGACCATCAAAGATGAACACAACCTGGAAGTCTTCAAAGCTGCAGATTCCTGCTTCTTTGGTTTCAGTAAAGAAGTGATGAACAAGTTCCACCAAGCTGAACTTTTTCTCTTTCAGCACATTCAGCTCTCTGAAAGTGAATGGAAACATGAACTGGATGTCCTGGTTGGCTTTGTCTTCAGCCCAGTCCAGAGTGAACCTCTGTGTTAAGACTGTTTTCCCAATGCCAGCCACTCCCTTTGTCAGCACTGTTCTGATTGGTTCATCTCTTCCAGGTGAGCCTTTAAAGATGTCTTCTTGTCTGATTGTTAGTTCTTGTTTCCTGGATGCTGTTTCAATCTGTCTGACCTCATGTTCCTCATTGACCTCTGCAGCCCCTCCCTCTGTGATGTAGAGCTCTGTGTAGATCTGATTCAGAAGGGTTGGGTTTCCTGCTTTAGCGATGCCCTCAAACACACACTGGAACTTCTTCTTCAGAGCAGATTTGAGTTTATGTTGGCACAGGATGTGAAATTCTCAAAGAACACAAAACATATAATCTTAAAAAACATGAACCAAGTAAAAGTAAATTCAGAAATGGCATGCTCTGTCAACATTTTCAATCTTTAGAAAAATTCTTACTGCTCTGCAGATGTTGAGCCAGCTCCTCCTGCTTCATATTCTTCAGGAAGTGCAGTGTGATCTTCAGAAAAGCCTCTCTGTTTTCCTTCCTTTTTACTTTCTCCTCACCCTCCAACAACTTCTCATCCTCATTTTGATACTTTACAAACTCTGGATTTAGAACTTTCTTGATCTTTTTCAGCTCGTTCTTCACAAAAGTGATGATATTTTTTTCCAGCAGCTGGAACAGAGTACTGTATGAATGCTCCAATCAGACTAAAACAACAGAGCCAAACATCAGGAACATCAGAAAAAGACAATCCACTGGTGTTAGGTATATTAACATGTTTTCTGTATTTTATCATATCTTTGGTATATGTTTTATTTTGTTTAATATACTGTTGTTTCTTCTTACTCAAATAAGGAGATTTAGTGTCCCTTCTGAAAGAAGGACACTGAAGATGTTGTTTCATTGTTTGAGTTCTCACAGAGCACACATAAAAGCCTCGTTTGCATTCCTGAGTTTCCTTTATCAACCAGATCACCAGCGTGGGAAAGAGCCAGGAAGGAACTGGTCGTAAAAGTGATATCTTTGTGTGAAGCCATGTGAAAGCATTCTAAATGTTTATTACCTGCTTTGAACTGCATTTAGTGTGGAGTCATTGATGATGCATCACATGACCCTTACTTTGAAAGTTCTGAATAAAAACCGTGCGTGGAGGGAACATCCTCTGAGAGAAACCACTTCCTGTTTGAGTAAGGAGCGGAGAATTTACTTTTCTGTCTCGGTGCTCCAAGAGGCATAGTTTCCTCCCCGCTAGCGGCGAAAACCTGGAAGCTGTGTATGTGCATTTGTTCCTTATTACTTGTTACTTTGAATGATTCTGAATCTATCCACTGGTCTCCAAAGTGCAGCATGGAGATGACTGAAAGAACAGATGTAACAGTAGTTGTTGTACATGTACAAACCATAAATATGGAGTCCAGCTGTGTTTGATGCTGCTGGGCAGACTGACCACTGGGACCCTCTGAGCTCTCCTGATCCACTCTGTGAAGGAATCATGAAGAATTAGCATCACATTATGTTTCTGCTGATTCCTTTATGCTTCTCCGTTCAGAGACAAACACAGGCTAAAGGTGTTTGTTTTTTTTCTTGGTCTGAGGTGTAAGTGCAGTCGCATCAACAGTAAACTCAGGATGTGCTTCCTTCTGCTCTCAGGCTGCATGAAAAGCTGGTTTCTCGACAATTTCTGGCATGTACTATTGCCGCGCCCCTTGAGATTTGGGGCTCTCAGCAGGAGGCTTTGTTCAGAACAGTTAAACTGTAGGAAACTGCCACAAGCTGCCGTGGACTTTCTGTGGCAGTGTTCCCCAGCTCCCCCATCTCCTCAGGTCTAGGGCAGGCTTTCATATGTAAAGGAGGTTTCTGAGAGTCATACAAATGCAAATCAAGCACTCACCAGTGGTCACCAGTGCTCAGCAGTTACTCAGTTAATCGTAAACTCTGAACATCAGTGGACTGAGGGGGATAAACAAAGGCTATAACTTTTGGTGACACCAAAAGCATTATTTTCATTGAAAAGCATACTCAGTATTCAGTCCAATTCACTGTAACAAAAAAGTCTGTCACACCATCATCCTCTTCTGTGTAGTGGGTTCCCAGCTAGCATTGAACATTCAGGCAACATGCCATGAACACTGCCATAAATGTTCAGTGAATGTTTGCAGACAGCATTCACATGCATTAATGATATTAAAGACTACACAAATGAAAAGAAGCTTGTAGAAATAAAGATAAATGGTGAAATTACAAATAATACAGAGAAAGCTGCAAATGCTTTTAATGACTTTATTTATCGAATCTGTATCCTCGATTGCCCAGAGTTTTCCGCTTAATATATTAAACCCATAGGTCCCATAAATAGTCCAGAGCCAACTTTTAGTATAGCTCATGTTACAGATTCTCAAGTCACACAGACAATAAGATCACTCAAACCTTCCAAAACAAAAGACATATATGGTATGGATACAATCATGCTGAAAGATCTTAGTTCCACATTGATAACCTCATTAACCAAACTCTTAAATCAATCCTTCTCAGAGGCAGTATGTCCCAGTGTTTGGAAAGCATCAGCTGTTATTCCAGTCTATAAAAATGACGATCCTTTATCCATCAGTAACTACAGACCAATTAGCATTATACCTACAGTGTGTAAAATAGCTGAGAAACTCATTGCTCGACAAACGATTATGCATCTAAACACCTCTTCCTTTTCGCTTTAACCCATGCAATTTGGCTTTAGAGCTCAGCACTCAACAGAGACCGCAAATTGTTTTTTCATTGAAAACTTAAAATACTTATTGGATAAGGGTGGTGTTGTTGGTGCTGTATTTCTTGATTTGAAAAACAGCTTTTGACACTATAAATCATAAAATACTATTGACCAAACTAAGTAAATGTAAATTTTTCCTTAGATACAATAAAATGGATAGAATCATATCTATCACATCGGTCACAGTCAGTTAGAATTGGACACTACATTTCATCTTCTCTGCCTTTGTCAACAGGTGTTCCCCAAGGTTCCATTTTGGGGCCGTTGTTATTTGCTTTATACATAAATGACCTTCCCTCAGTTTGTCCTAATGTTTTTATTCAAATGTACGCAGATGATACGGTTATCTATACACATGGCACAAACATAATTCAAGTAGCCAGAGAACTTACACAGTCCATAGCTAATGTATCAGATTGGTTGAACCAGTCCTGCTTAAAACTAAACATAAGTAAAACCTTTGGAATGTTCTTTTCTAAATCAAAACTTCCAAATTGTGAGGCAAATATTATAGACTCAAAACTCACTTTTAAACCTCAGATTAAAAAGTTTATAATCATGTTAAATTTATTTTGTCAATTTTTAGGTTTATAAGACCACAGTTATCACTAAAGGCTTCTAAATTGTTTATGCATTCATGTGTCTTATCACACATAACTTATTGTCTCACAACTTGGTCACAAGCAAATAAAACAGCACTGAAATCCATAGAGTCATTATACAAACAATCAAAATATCGGACAAAAAAGCATTAAGATATCATCATTGCAATATTTTAGAAAAACATGGGTTCTTGGGTTGGGAGAATATCATTAAATTTTCAAATCTCTGTCTTCTATACAAAATTGTTTAAAGGTCTGTCATCTCCACCACTCACTCAGTTTTTTTAAATATAAGGAACAACACATATCATTTAACAAGAGGGGCAATCTGGGAAGACTGGGTTGTTCTTTTCTGGAAAAGTGTTTTGGTCAGAGTGCATTTTCGGTTACAGCTGCGCGGGACTGGAACTCAGACAATCAGAACATCTGCCACTTATAATCAATTTTAAAAACAACTAAAGAACTGGTTCATAACACATCACATCTGTCAACATTCTGTATAACTAGCACCTTCTTCTAATCCAATCATGGGACCACCTGTGTTTTTTTGCCATCAATATGAACAATTAATTTAGTTTTAATTACTTATACCTTTTATGAAAATTGTGTGTAGTTTCCTTGTGTATTGTATTGTTTGTATTGCTTCTATTTTCTTTTTCTTTATTTATTGACAAATTTGTGTAGTTTAGTCATTTTAACCTTGATTGTATAACCTTTGTTTATTTTTAGCAAGACAAATTGTGATTTGTCCTGGGACAACAGATGAAAAATAGCCTTTTGGCTAATTTTGGTGCATTTACAGATTGTTTATTAATGTGCATTGTCCCTACCAAATAAATAAATTCAAATTCAAACCAACTGTTACCCAAAGGTTGGCTGTGGAACACTCTCAACCTCTTTCGATTGCAAGGCGACTGACACAGGTCGCCTAGTGGGAGGTAACTTGTCTCCAAACAACTGCGGTCTGATGTGGACTGCCTGCAGTGACTCTCAGACAGACGGGCAAAGGTTTGCAAGTAACTGCCATCTAATTTAGAAACAGAGATTCACAGCTCAGCAATGCATCTCTTTGCAATAAGGGACTGGTCTCAGCTGGCTGCCAACTGGTTGTATTCTGGTTATATTCATATACAGTGTAAAAGCAATGCTGCCAAGCACCTACGTATACATGATATACTGCATGGTTTCCAGGTGTAGATGTGTTTTCTATTTCTTTCTTTCTTTTAATTCAATTTTGTAATAATGAAGAAGTCTACACTGCCACAAGAAGCACTTTAGAGCCATTACACATTCACAAGTTAGACAATATTTAATATAAGCACAAATTGTTTTATTACACTCAGAGGTGAGGCGAGAGCAAAAAAGGGGGGGCAGGGTGAAAAAGGTGAGGGAACACGAGACAACATCATTTTCTGAGCTGGGAAGCAAACTCCCAGCCTCTTGTCTTGCCTACAAAGCGTCTAGACTCTGATCACCGCCCGGTCTAGAAACTGAGTGTGAACCCTCGCTCTGCCCAGCAGCCTTGGCAGTCCTCCCTCCCGTCTGCCCATCATTTCAACACACCAGGCCTCTTTCCCAACATCCAGATCCACACATGCTTATCATACTCATACTAATCACAGGTTTTCACTGCTGCATTTCTTTCTAGTGTTAAGCCATGTGCTGATACTCACACTGTTTATGTTCAAACCTGGAACATTCTTGCCTTGACATAAAATAATGTGATGTGAGAAGCCTGTGCTATGAAGGGTCTTAGTGAAGCAACTTCAGGTTTGACTCTGCTTTTTCAGTGTTACAAAAGTGGCTCGCTTACACTGCAGGCCTAATCCGCTCCGGCACAGGTTACGTTAGGGTCTGTTCCATTTCTGAAAGGTCAACCGTACCTCAAAGCAAAAGCAGTCGGAGGGTCTGAAGTTTCTTTTAAAAAAGTATTTTCTGTGATGAGCATCAATCAGACATCCGCAGCAAATTTCCCAGACATGCATTAAGCCTAGCCCCAGACCAAAAGCAAAATTCAATGAAGCTCTCAAAGGAAAAAGTTTATAGTCTAGGACTAGGCTTAATCCACAGCTGGGAAAATCTGCCCAAAGATTCTTAGTAACTCTTTCTTTCCTGTTGGCTCCAAGCAATTTTAAAACAATTTTATTTCTCTATAATCCTTCATATATTGATAGAATAAAAATCAGAGTGCCTAAATTTTGTACTTGCTGACCTTACATAAAACAGGATAAGTAGGTCAAATTCTGTCTTTAATATTCTGTTTTTGTCCTTTACACACTCTCGGACCTAAAGGCTAAAACTGTCCTGCACACATTTAAACACCAGGTTAATTTAACAGAATAGGAAACTGTAATTATATGCTAGCTCTTCCTGTGTCTTAATGATAGAGCTGTGATACTGAAAACTATTAACTTATGTCATCTGTGATTGATGATGTTACAGTGAGCGGAGCCGAATAAGGAATAGATATCCTGGGGATGGTGCAGAGCCCCGAGGTCTGTTTTCTAATCGCTCAACAGATTCTGTATATGTAAAATCTGCAGGCACCAACCACCTTTAAAATGGCGTAACCATCAGCTAACATGTGAAAATAATTAAGCTTTGTATTAATTAAAAAAAAAAAAAAAACTGAATTAAAAAACAACAACCAACGGATGGAAACTGAAATCTTGACCCAACATCCACAAAATATACCAGTGTCCCCAGAAGCCCGTTTATTAGACCAACCTATCGCTTCCCAGTCAGGCCTCAGTCACACAAGCCTATAGACCGATCCATGGCAACCACTTAACGCTGGGAAAAGTCTGCATTCCCCGAACGGTTGGCGAATGTGGTGAGCTCAGTGAGTTGTTGGCGAGTGTTTGCAGACAAGGTGGCATTTTCAAACTACCGGCGACTGTGGCAATCACAAGGAGGTTTTCTGTCCAGCATCCTCTTTGAAAGCGGTTTCACCTACATGTAGTGACCGCTGGAAACCTTCAGAAAATACCAGCCAGCTGGGATTTACTTTTTCTCACTAGTGACTGGTGGTTGGACAGGCTGACTACAACAAATGTTTATACCTCTTAATAATGCATATTTAAAACAAACATGCAAATAATGATGTTATACGTAGTTATTTAAGTCTTGACCTTCATGCTATAGAGGAAGACTACAGTTGGATTCTACAATTCACCGTCCGCTCCCGGAGGATTGGCTGCTAATGTAAACAGGCAATCCAGCAAGGAATGAAAACAATGAAACCTGACAGTGACTGACATGCCATTAGTTTGTGTGTATGTGTGTGTGTGTGTGTCTGTGAGACTATGAGTGCGTTTGCTCGCATATGTACGTCACTGATATCTCTGGGAAAGTGCTCTCTCTCACTCAGGCCGGATCTTCGCTGGCAGATGCGTTTGCCTAGTGGGACCGTCGGGATGTGCGCGTCTGTGCGGGGAAGGGGTGGGCGACCGTAAACAGTTACTGCTTTTCAGTTCCTCCTTCTTCCCCCTTTCACTGTCCACTTCCCATGTTTGTTGCATGCCAGCGCATGTGTCTGTCTGTGTCTGTCACCAGATGAGAGTAAAGTCCAGATAGTTCTAACAACACTGCGTGCACGCGGGCGCCTGTGACGTGAGATGCGAGTACAGTTTGGTTATATCAGTTTGGAGCACACTGGAGTGAAAGGTCAGCAAAAACACAGTCGGTCTCAAAACTTTAAACTAAACAGAGGCCAACAAGCAATAAATTGTTTAATTTACATCAACACTCAAGAGGCAGTGTAAACCCCGCTGGATCCAGAAGTGTACAGTAACAGATACTTCAGACTCCAAAAGGCACGCTGCTTAAAATGAAAAAGTAACAAATGATACAAACGATAAATATCCTGTAAACTATTTAGTGTGTTACATAACATAAATCACTCCACTGCGTATTGTAATGGGCAGTCCAATAGCCGATTTGCAACAATTCCCATCATAAGTAATCTGAGGCAGAAGGCCGCCGCTCACGGGGGAAGCTGGCGTCATTGTCACGTTTGCACTTACGCTGTGAGAGAGGAGACCCCGACATGACCCCAGACCACTTGCTGGCTCGGTTTCTGGCTCCCACCGCAATGAAACAACAACTGACCCTGTTAGGGTTTCATTATGTTAACAAGCTCTATGTCTTTGTCTCTGCTCTCATTTTCTAAGCAGCTACATACCCTCCCATCCAAGGATTACAACAAAGCACTAAGTTTAAAGCTGTCACTATAGCCAAGAGCAGTCTGATGTCTTTTCACCAAGTTAGCCCCCAAAAACAAACACACATAATAAACAATGTGAATGAAGAATGCCTGAACAGTGTCCTCTGCTGTAGCCTTTTCTTGTTGGAATAGATTAGAAACATACAGTTCTACATGTTCATCAAGACAGATGGAGCTCCATCTCAGTAGAGAAAGCGAAACATTTAAAAGGCTGATCCACAGGAAAGACCAGCGACGTGCACACGGACAGTGAATGTGATCAAATGTCTGGGAAAAAATAAAGAAAAATACAGCAGCAGTTATTTCCTTCTCGATTTATTAGCCTGTGCTGCAGCTCATGTGCTCCTTTATCAGGAGTATTAACTGCACGTCGCTGCTGCATCAAGTGTGATTGTTCCACTTTGTATCAATACACTGTATAAAACACCTAGGGGCATATTGATTTTTCTCTGAAACAAAACGCAATATGTGATGCAATATGTGACCTCGTAAAGCTAATGCTAACACTCTAGCCAGTACTGTGCCAATGCAGCCGCCTGCCATGTCCTTGTTTTAGTAGCTCGGTAAGGAGGACAATCATTAGATACGAGTCCGATAAATCAGCTCAGCCAGCTCAAGTCTATCAGAAAAATCATTTACACAAAGATGCTAAACGCAGCACATGAACCAACGGTCAACTTGTGTTTCGCCCTGTAAAGCAATGCAGACATGTAAAAAATATCAGATGATGTTTTAAATATATACAGCACTTTTTTTTTAAGTTGGATTTTATTCATACGTAAAGCTCTGTCCAACGATCTGGAGCACTTTTTTTTTGAGATTTGGTTGAGTTAGAGAGACCGAAGGTTCTGTAACGCGGGGCGGTTGCTGAGAAAATGTGAAAACTAACAGAATTTTTTTTTTTTTTACTTTTAAGACATTCTGTTGTGTTACACTGAGGTCGTGCTGCTCGCAGAGCAAGCAGCCCTGGTGACTTCAGCTGAGGTAGAGAACTCGGTTTAATAAACAGAAACAGAGCAAGGAAGGAAAATGTGTCCACAAAATTTCAGTCACATTTCTTCAAGTGCAGTCAGACAGTGATGAGTTAGTTCTGTTGCAGAGGATAAGTTCGTTAGTATTATCAGCCTCAGAAATACACAAGGCAGTTAGTGGTACCTTAGAGGTCACATGAATCCTAAAGAGCCAAAAGCTCAGGCTTTGATCCCATTTTTTTGTTTTAAATTTGGACCCATATGGCATCTGTCACACAGGCCTAGTGATCAGTCTATAATCCCCCGGCAACCTCAGATCACAAGGGAATAAATGCATTCCCCAACCAGATGGCAAGTGGTTGCTGCACCAAAACCTCCTCATGATTGTGTGGCTTCTGGCAGATTGCCATGATCACCCATAATTTACATGGAAAACACAAACTTATCTGCAAACACCTGCCATTACCTCTCCGAAACATAGTGAAACTTACAAAAGTTCAATGCAAAGCAGAAACAGAAAGTAATAATCAGGCTTTACCGCTGCAGTAAGCACACTTCAACAGGCACAACGATGCAGAGCCGTATACTTCTTTGCGACCAGTGTCACACTAGCGACTGCCAGCAACCTCCTGCAACTACTCACCAACTGGTCATGGGATAAACTCCATTCTCTAGTGACTGGTGGTTACCAGTGGGGCAGCTGACTGGTCTCTCTAGGCCTGTGTGAACGGGGCTTTAGCAGCTGTTTTCACAGTAAATGCCAGCATCCTCCAGTAACCACTTGCAACTGCCAGGGAATACAATTTTTTTTCCCCTTGCAACTGGTGGTTGCTGGTTGCTGACCAGACTCTAGGCCAGTGTGACTGGGGCCTATGATGTCACAGAGAAGTAATGTGCCAATCATCATTGTCATCAATTCCCCCATTTCTTTCACTTGTGTCCTGGGGTGCTACCGTCTGGACATCAGCTTGTTCAGCAGTAGTTTTGTCTGTGACAACATATTTCCTCTGATCAGCTGGGTGTCTGCTCCCAGCAGATTTTCCAAAGTCTTCCACACTGCTTGAGATGTCAGTCTGACACACAATGGTGTGTTTAACCAGTTCACCGCTATCAATACTGCAAATATCTGTCCATCTATTTTCTTATGCATATTCAATTAATGGTCAGGGGGTGGAGGTGGGGGATGGAGCCTATCCCATCCATCATAGGGTGAGAGATGGGGTACAC
Organism: Pterophyllum scalare; assembly: GCA_024447675.2. Lineage (NCBI taxonomy): Eukaryota > Metazoa > Chordata > Actinopteri > Cichliformes > Cichlidae > Pterophyllum > Pterophyllum scalare. The sequence goes on from JAMQGT020013945.1 coordinate 28,817, forward strand.
CCTGGAAAGGTTGCCAGTCTGTCGCATGGCTAACACAGAGAGACAGACAACCGTTTCTGCTCACATTCATATCTATGGACACTTTAGAATTCCCAATCACCCTAACCTCATGCATATGTTTGGATTTTGGGAGGAAGCCGGAGGGAACCCACACAGACACAGTTTGAAGTGAGGGGCTGCACCAAGGCCCAGTATAAGGTAATTAAGGATCACTTAGAGCTGTGAATCAAGCTGTGTGTTGTCTCTTAAAAGGCTGGTTGATTCTTGGTCCACCAGTGGAGTGGAATGGGTCTCCACTGTGACTTGTAAACGTACAGGATGATGTGAGCTGAATATAACTTTAAAATTGTTTCTGCAAATGACTTTTTAATGGGGGGGGGCATTTAACGTGGTATAAAATGTGTAATAAGACCTCGAGGAGGCACGCAGTGTTTAATGGTGGGGAAACATTAAGCCCATCATTAAACACTGACAAGCTATAGTGATAAAAACCTCCTCTAAAGTCCATTTTAAGCAACTAACGCTTTACCTGCATGAGAAATCACCGGGATAGAAATCCTGGCTACAATTCTACTGAGGCAGGTGGCTGTGAGTGGTAGAAGTCCAGTCTGAGTTTCACAGGATGAAGCGAGTAAACAGCCTAATCAAGCTGCTGCTGTTGTTCACACGAGGTTACGACAGCGAGCCCCATCTGTTGCCTGACCTTGACCCCAGTGTCTGAATCACCCTCAGCTGTGAGCGAGTGTGTTGATATACGCACACATACGACGCTGGTGCTGCTACCCTACCCCGAAGGGTCTGTGGGTCATGGGGTTGGCCAATGCTGCTGCAGAGATGGAGAGGAGGAGGAGACATGACCTTTGCTTCTTTCTCCATTTCTGCGGACTCGGTGTCACGGCCGCAGCTGCACCATCCAGCAGGTGTGGCGACTCGTTTTCAGCTCAGAGCTGCAATTCCGACGGCTGCGGAGGCGCCGAGAGTCGGAGCACGTGGAATATGAGGCACTGCGTGCTCCAAAACACTGCAGGATGATGAGGCTGCTGCAAATTAAAACAAACAACTGCAACTGAATCCTCCCCTGTTCAGTGGGATATCCTTATTAAATGCACTTTAATACATTTAATCACTAATCAGGCAATTACAGATTATAACATAAACATTTAAAAAGTAAATTTTCCACCTCAAATAAACTGGTGTATACACGGGATAAAGTTTCATGTAATGGACAAGATATGCTATCCCCTCTATGGAGTTAAATCTGACATTTATACTCCATGGCATCTGAACACAACATGTGGCTCCAATAGTGGACAGCTCCAATTTGTAAAACTAAGTATGCCTACTGAGACACATGCTCATACCACATAAAGACCAACAAGAAAAAGATAGGAAAAATAGATTTTAACTTCTGCAGGCATTTAAAACCGTAAACAGATTGGATTTCAGTCTGTGTGAATGACCCAATAACTGGAACCGAGTCCAGGAAATACAGCGGCATCAGCCACACAACACCCATAATTAAAAGAATTGCTCATATTGATGCATGCACTGAAGCATCCACTCTGAGTGCTATACTGGCAGCTGGTGGGGGCAGTCCACCCTGATGGCGGTCTTGCGGGGGCTAGAAGAAAATCTCTCCAAAAACTGAACAGTGTGTGTGTGTGGCTTGCATGATTGTGTGTGTTTAAGCATTCAAGTTTTACAGGATGTGCCAGTATGCATACTTTGCACAAGTGCTCCACTCATGCAACGGTGTAAACCTGCCTTTGCCATGCAGTGTGTGTGTTGATGTGTGGCAAATGGGCACGCTGTGCGCCAAGCCTTGCCAGGAAGCTGTGCCGTGACCAGAGTCTCAGTCGGGCCCTGGGCTACAGTCTCACAGCACAGCAGCCTGGCAGGCAGCGCTGGCTCTTGGCTGACCTCTGCCTCCACCAGGCCGCCCTCACTCACTCACCTCATTAGCTTGACAGGAGCAACCAAACAAATTGAGGGCATCATGGAGCTCACAGCACTTCCATGGGAACATCCCCACCCCCCCTTCTTTAGTCAGTGTGGTGTATGAGCTCTACACAAACACACGCCCACATCTAAACACTGACATCTACTTAAGAGGGTGTTAGAGTTTGTGTTTGAACAGACTCAAGCATGCACACTTGACCCTGCAGGGACACGATCGCATTCATCTAACAGTGTTCACGCTCGTACGCCAAGACCAGGTACAGTATGAGGCCACGCTACATTTGAACCCCACCTTGAAAGTTTCCCCAACTTTTCATGCAAAGATTCTTATTTAAGTGAAGCGCAACCTATTGCAACTAAACACACGACTACCAACCCAGACAGATTTATAAACGATTAAATCCGTCCTTAAAGGAATGAAGTCGCTTTGCAGAGAATGGGTTATACTTTCTCATGGCTTACGCTCATGTTTGTCTCACCAGCAACATCCAAAGGAAAAAAAAGAAAAGAAAAAATGTCCAAATGTCCAAAATTGAAGACGTACTTTGCTGTACATAACATGCTCGACCACATTTTACCACCGACAGATGGAATGAACAACATTCATCATTTCATTTACAGCGCAACGTTCTTCAATGAGATGTCTCTATGACACGTAGCACTCACTTAAACGTGGTCAAAGATAAAGTACAGTACGCATGACAACGGCAGCAGCCTCTCCTATTTGTACACAGCACGTGGACATGCCACGAAAACTAAAAAGGAATGACTCAAGGAACACAACAAATAGCCCAATGTGTTAGTGAAAGCACATGAAAGCATGTGGATTTATCACTGTTTGAACCATACAGGCCACTGACCAATACAAAGAAATTTAAAATGTTGATTCTGGATGATACTGAACAATTTATTATATACAACCATAGACAGTATAAAACACAGACACAGCCAGTGTGATGCCGCCCACTAGTTGTTGTTGCATTTGACATTAATGTTTTGGCCGCAGATATTTTATTAATATTTTTTTTTTTGGTAACCGTGGTTATCAAGCTGCATTCCTAAATGTATGGGTGCAACACAGAGACATCATCTATATCTGTTAATGATAAGTGTTAAACTACAGGTGCTGGTCATAAAATTAGAATATCATGAAAAAGTTGATTTATTTCATTCCATTCAAAAAGTGAAACTTGTATATTATATTCATTCATTCATTACACACAGACTGATATACTAATATAAAAAAAATCCTGAATGATCGTGATTGGCGATCACTAAAACGTCTGGTGTAATCAAATCGAAGAAAAACAACAGCAGCACTCAGGGCTGTTTAATAGTGAAAGTAAGGGCATTTGCACACGCACAATGTGAAGGGAACTCAAGGGATTGGGACTGAACAGCTGTGTAGCCTTAAGAAAACCACTAATCAGTGAGGCTAACCGGAAAAAAGGCCTCAATTTGCCAGGCAGCATAAAGATGGGACTCTGGAGCAATGGAAGAAGGTCATGTGGTCTGATGAGTCCAGATTTACCCTGTTCCAGAGTGATGGGCGCATCAGGGTAAGAAGAGAGGCAGGTGAAGTGATGCACCCATCATGCCTAGTGCCTACTGTACAAGCCTGTGGAGGCAGTGCTGTGATCTGGGGTTGCTGCAGTCAAGTCTAGGTTCAGCAACATTTATGTGCTCAAAGAATGAGGTCAGCTGACTACCTGAATATACTGAATGACCAGGTTATTCCATCACTGGATTTTTTTTCTTCCCTGATGGCACGGGCATATTCCAAGATGACAATGCCAGGATTCACTGGGCTCGAATTGTGAAAGAGTGGTTCTGGGAGCGTGAGACATCATTTTCACACATGGATTGGCCACCACAGAGTCCAGACCTCAAGCCCATTGAGAATCTTTGGGATGTGTTGGAGAAGGCTTTGCGCATTGATCGCCATAATCACTGCAAGATCTTGGTGAAAAATTAATGCAACACTGGATGGAAATAAATCTTGTGACATTGCAGAAGCTTACGGAAACAACGCCACAGCGAATGCATGCCGTAATCAAAGCTAAAGGCGGTCCAACGAAATATTAGTGTGTGACCTTTTTTTTGGTGGCGACTTTTTTCTTTTGGCCAGGCAGTGCAGATTCCCATCTTTTATCCCGATGAAAGAGCGGTAAAAGATAGTTATTAAGGAGGAGGAAACTATCCAAATGCCCAAACCAATTTTTGTACGAGGCTGTTCAAGTTCTTTTTGGCTCCTTAAAGTTGGGCCTGTTAACATGGCAGTCTGTGGAGACTGACCCATTTTCAAAGCCACTGTCAAGAAGCCATTGGAGAAACTGCAGTTTTAGGCACTTCTGGGTTGGCTTAAATTTTCAGCCTTGGAGGTTTCCACTTATTGATCCAAGAGTGAACATTGAGTTAAATAATGTTATCAATATAACTATTGGGGGTCCCATTTTGTGCACAATGGGGGCTGGTGGTGGTGGTGGTGGTATGTGTCCCTTCCAATATATATTAAGATGTGAAATGTGTTGTGAGTACCCAAATGCTGTAACAGTGAAAAGGTATGTAGTATGGAACGCTATAAACTTCTCATTCACAGTGGTTGCTCTTTTGGCTACATAGATCACATGTGTTTCATAGTAATAAAAATAATTAAACAAAAAAATAAGATGCACATGTGAACATATGGAAAAATCTTCTTGCCATCTCACTTAACTTCAAAAATCAACACGCTCATCCCAACACTTGGATACACAACAACCAATAACTGTAGTCTAAGATATTCCGCTGCCTTTTCACTGAGTCACATACAGGTTGTCTGTGACTTAACTGCACTTTTATATCTGCTTAATATCAACCAATGATTTTAAGACAGCATCCTGGCTGCATCTTTTAAATTTTATCTGAGATGCTTCCAAAGATGGTTAGTTTATTTTTCCACATAAAAAGTTGCCAGTTACAAAAAAAATCCACTGCAAGTTCCATGAAGTCAAGCTGACCACACTCAGTGCTAACAGAGTGGGCAGAGGTTTCATACTCAAAAGATGTGCAAGCAACACTTTAAGACAGCACGCAAATCAGTGCAGGATCCCGTCCTCTCCAAGACTGTTACATTACCTTAATGTTCAGTCCCGAACCTGACAGAGCTTCATCCTCCATCTGAAGTTTTGACCCAAACTAACAGCCCATAAGAAAAGAGGCCAGGGAGTGAGTGGCTCAAAAACTGGGCTTGAGCTCCCAGTGAGAGTCACAGGTGGTGTTAAAGAGGTGTTAAAGAGATGGCAGCCAGGAGGGAGACAGAAAAATGGATGTGCTCTGGTGCTTCACAGCCAAGAGAGAGGGAAGCGAGAGTTTTGAAGCCCATCTCCGACTTAAAAGTCTCTTTGCAACCTGACAACAGTTGTACAAAATGCAACATTGTTTCAAATTAAACTGACAAAGCATTTCCTGTACATGTCACCCTGGATCTGTACACAGCTTTTAGCTCATTGTTTTGGCTACATGGCCTGCACATAGACTGTATTGTTCATTCTCGCCACTCTCATCAGCTCCACCAAATACCAGCGTAGGCAGCTGTCAAATGGTTTCCAAAGCAAACGAGCGGCTGGTGCAGTTGAACATCAGAGGAGACATTTTTTTCCCTCACAAGCTGGAGCCCAAAACAGAAAACACCAGTCCATGTTGGACCTATCACATGGCCAGAATCATAAAGAGATCTAAGACCCAGTAGCTGTCTGGACTCATTTGCTCAACAACCACTTAAAGCAATTTGGAAAAAACCGTCACACTCCCACCATTTCTGCTAGATGGTCATCACAAAATGTTCCTTAATCAGTTCTAATTTTTATAAGTATTTAATCGATCAAGCTGACCAGTTTAAAGCATGCCTGTGTCTAAAATTGACATTTTGATATCTTTGTAGTTTTTGATCATTTTCTGTGTACCAGCCGCAATATGCCATCAATGGCATAGGAATATTTTAAAATGCAGGAATTTTTTTACAACCATAGTCCTCAGTTTAGTCTTCATGTCAAAATACTTGCCTGGCTGTGTCCAGCGCAGGGTTTCTCACAGTCTATGACGGAGCATTTTTCTGTATCTGTCAAAGAGAATGACGACATCCATCCGGTTTACGTGTGACAATCCCATTGCTCTTATTTTGAAAGTTCAGTTAATGCAAACCAGCTAGCCCTGCCCCTTCCCATCCCATGTTTTCACTACCAGCTGACTCGCTGGCCAGTAGTGGTGTGCGATACTGCGGATTTCGGTATCAATCCGATACCAAGTAAACACAGGCCCAGTATTGCCGATACCAATACCACTTAGAAAAGGCGGCTTATGTAGGAAACAGGAGTGTGGCATGATCTATGAGATGAGTCATCATTAATTTGCAACTTCTGAAACATTACTTTCATAACTAGGATCTACCTGGATATTCTTTGCCTCTCTGAAAGGACTGCGACAGTGACCTCTGACCTCTGTGCTGGGGGGTCTGGATCTATCTGAGGGATTCGTTTCCTCTTCTTTTTCTTCTTCTTTCTTTTGCTGCTCATTCTGGGACAAAGTTCTCTTTTCTGTGGTCTGTCACGTCTTCATATAAGTTGGTGGCCACAGTGGAGAATTTCCTTCAGTGCAAAGTACCTCTACATGAAGCCCCGCTTTCTTAGTCGCTGCAGCCTACGTGCTGCTGCTCGGTGCCGCTCAGTCACCAGACCGCAGGGCAACTAAACCCATCACGTCTCAGACATTGCTCTTTTCTGATGAACGGGAGCAACTTACTGAACACACAGGGGACAAATTAAAGTATCGATCCTATCACGCTAGCATCGATCCAATACCACTGGTTTGCTATCACAGCGATTAGCAAGCGGGCGTAGCAATTAGCATTAGCAAGCAGTCATTCAATACTGGGCCGTGATGTTTTCTAGCTAGATCACTGGATACTATAGATATTTGGATCGATCTGCCCACCCTTACTAGGAGGTCGCTCTTGTTTTACTCCAGCTGGCTCCACAAATACCCCCCCATCCCCTGCCCCCCTTAGTAATAGAATCTTAAATCTATGGGAAGCACAGGGTAGCACAAACAAAGAGTTACCAATGAATGAAAGGACTAAAAAGGCTTTGATTGTGAGCAGAATTCCATGTAGCCTATAATTAACATGATAAACCTACCAAGTAAAGGAAAGCTTCAAGACTTTTACTGCAGGAATTCTAGAAGAAGTGTAATGTCTCATTTGAGATCGTTTAACATCAATTTGAGGAAAGGATGACACACAATGTGTGATGTGAGTCTCCGAATATAACAGGACAACAGAGGAGGTTTTGAGGATCCCACAAATAAAGTGTCCTCAGGTGATGTGTACCTTGATGCGTAAACCGTGGCAATATTGGATGCCAAGAAATATTGAACCATCCCATTTAAAAAGAGCAATATAGTCCACATATGGAGGCAAGAGGTTATGGCGTGAATCAGAAGAGAGGAGGAGACCAGGAGATCACCTTTTGCATCCTCTGTGGGAGTTTTGATTTGTTTTCACTGTGTGTGCAGTTTTGCTGTCACAGAGTGTTCGTTTAGGCCGAGGCGCCAAAACTCGGTTATCTTAGGAAAACGTCACAGTTTGAGTTAAGCTCACAACATTAACCAAGCTTAAGGGTTGAGACGATAAAGTGTATCCAGTGTGTTCAAATACGTTCCCAATGGTTCCCGAAAAAGCGTCCGCATGCCACGAGTTGAACACCTGGCTCAGGACCAGGCACATTTTCAACCCGCCAATGCAGAAAGTGAAAGCTTATTTTAAGTTCGCTATTGACACACAGGGCATCGGCATCCATCCTGCTTTCCATTTGTCCCAGTCACCGTCTCCTTTGCTTCCTTTTTCCAGGTCTGTCACTCGTGTCCAATCTGGATACATCCGGCTTATATAACATATGATCATATAAACACACAGTGTGTGTTTTTTAAGCCTGCTGGAGCAGCTGACGTTGATCCACACAAAATCATTTCAGTGCATGCAATGGGCGTACTGCTGCAGCCTCAATCGTGGCACATAAATGTATTTTTAGCTTGCGGTCTCACTCGCTCCATACAGCCTGTGCTCCTGACCATCTTCTTGGATAAAACGACATGAAATATGATGTGTCCCTAATGCGAACCATACTCTGCGGGCGTGCAGGGAGGAAGGTTCTCTCCCAGCCCCCGAAGCCTCCCGCACGCTCTGCTCTTCAAGAGTAAAAACATCTTCCATCTCATCTGTTGGTGCCGTGAAACATGCATCTTCAGTGAACTTCCCAGAGTTAATCTGGGGTTCAATTGTCAGGCCACAGTGTATTTATTAAGCCACATCTGGGATTGTCATTAGGAGCAGAGCACTGGCAAAAGGCATGGTGTGGAAAGCACAGGCGGGAACAAAGAGGAGCACGGAGACGAAACAGAAGGAAAGACAAATTCAGAGCATCTTGTTTTTGTGTCACAGTGCCACGTTAGTGTAGGGAGTAAAAAAAAATAACTTCATTTCCTTCCTGCAAGAAATTTGGATTTTCAGGTTCAAACTTGTTTCACAGACACACATTTTGTTTTTCAACAGAACTAAAATAAAATTGGTTTAAACTACCATATCAACACATGGCATAGACAAATATAATTAGATTCTAGACATGTGCTCAAAACATACAGCACTGAGGGCAGGGTTTAAGTCACAGCCCTCAGAAACCGATAGAAAGCCACAGTGTTCACAGCTGCAGAAATTCAAGCCACCAAACACCGATAATGAGATCTAGCCTTGGAATCTGTTTTGCTCTACAGCTAGCTGTATCTCTTTCTTTTCCCGTCTATCCTTTTGTGTGTGTGTCCTTCTTTTTCCCCTGTTGTCTGGAATCACATGAAAGCTGTACACAAGAAGTTCAGCTTCCTGTGCTGGGCGAGGTCCAACGGCCCTCTGAGCATATGAAAGGGCTGCGAGGCAAAGACTAAATCAACTACAGAAATTGTAGCGCATTAATTCCTACACACAGTCAGAGGTTTGGGACGATGCTTCGAACCAGACAGTTTAGATGGTGCCCTTTGAGGCACAGCCATCAGAGAGTAAAGTGAAATTAACTGAAAAGAAGTGAAAAAGTGAAAAAAAAAATAATGCTACTCTGTAGAGAAGATTCATATCTGCTTGTGGGTTTGTGTTTTTCTGGCTTTTCAAAACATTGCAAGACTGATGATGGAAAAGATACTCACACTTGAGTACTTTTTCCACTGGCGCCCATCGAGCAGGCTCTTTCATCTTTGCATGTGTCCAGCAGCGCTGCCTCTGGTTGCCCCTTGATTCTGTAATGCGGTTGGGTGCAAAGGAGTGTTGATGCCAGCTTCTTATGCAAGGTCAAACCGACTGTGTTAGACTGCAATGGTGGCCTGCTCACATATGACCTAAGTTCATTCTTTAGTGAGTTAGATTAATGGCAAGGGGTTTCAAAATGCCTAACTTTTCCACACTACACCCTTTAGAAGCTGTCAGAGGGTAAAGCCATCTGCCAACAGGACAGAGGAACAAGCACATCCCTACAGTTCTACGAGCAGGCAGAAGCCTTCAACATGCTCCACACCACACACGTTTAATTAAAAATGTGGTTTCAAAGCTAAAAAGCCGCAGTTCCTCTAGTGGCCACTAGAGGCTGTGTTCAAAAGTGAGTCGATCCCCAAAGGCTCCCATGTTAAAATGTACAGCAGAAATGAACATGTTTACAACCTGATACAAAAAAAAAGACCTCTATGACTAACTTCAAGCTGTTCTCAAATCACCAGAAAGTGCTGCTGAGTTTGTTTTTTTCTAGCGAGGTCGACAGAGGGAACAGTCGGTACGCGGGAGAAAGTCGGCGGCATCGAAGAGTCAGAACATTCCTAATCACTACTGTACCAGGACTCGTGCAATTGTAAGAACGCTTGTGTGATTATCAAGCAATCATTTAGCTGTTATTTTATTTTTCAAAAGGGAGTTTAAATCAAACTATGAGCTAAAGTGGGAGGGGGATTTTTTTTTCTCCCCCGTTTCACAGTCTTATTTTGACAACCCTGGAAATACATTTTCGTATTAGTAATTGAGCCATTACACCACAGCTTGCTGTTATCATTAATGAGCGCCGTTCCTTCCTTGTATTTCAAAATCCACCTTTGAAATCTGAGTGATGTCATGAGATGAGATCGGAGTGATATGCAAATAACAGTAATTACATTTGTGCATAAGGCAGGTCGGCTCAGGGGAGATTTTATTCCAGTGTGGTCATGCAGTGGTCAGACGGCACAAGAATGACGCCAGTGCAAACAAGTGTAACAGGACGCAAAGAGAACGGAGCACTGCCTGTTCTAAAGGGAAATACCATTTAATCTAAAAGATATTTTTCTATCCTCAAGGACACAGAAATACACACTTAATATTCTGACCGTGACTGACTCCCAGAACGTCTAAGCTGCAACACAGAAAGACCTATCGGCATGTAAAATCTAGAATGATTTTATACAACACAAATTGGACAAGACAGGAGACTGAAAGGGAGACTTGCAGGAAATTATGGTATATTTTCCAGTCCAAGACAGAAAAGAAAGAAAATACTGAAATAAAGGAAAATAAAGACTATTTTGATTTAAAATAAAACAACAGAGGCATTCAGACATCACATCGCAGAGCTTAGTAACTGATGTAACAGATATTAGCACTCAGAGAGGGAAAAAAAAAGAAGCTCTTATTTAATCACAGATGCAGGTAGCTAGAAAACATAATCTGATGTGATCTCTCATTTAATTGTTCTGACATCTTGGAAAAAGTGAGTCTTCTACTGGGCTCAACACCAACATAGCCCCAACACACACAGACACACACCTACTTTCATCCTCATCCAGCAACAAAGCCGGGGCCAAAATTTGATTGTGGATAACTGATAACGGTTGCTCTTTTGCACAGCTGGAAACAGAAACATATGATCTGCTGAGGAAATGTTTTGGTTTTCATGGCTGATTGGCGTGGACAAAATGGACTGTGTTAAGTTTAGGATTTGTGTCATTGTGTAGGTATCAGGAGTTTGCAAGGAGTGGGGGAAGACCTTCCACTCCAGAATTAATTGATACAATTAAGAACATTGTCTCTCCTGATATTCCTCATGCACCAGTCTATACAAAGTCTGAGTGCAATGAGTTTTTAAAACTATTTTGTAAATGAGGCCGCTGCCATCAGGTCAAGTATTTCTCCATCATCCCACCTTGATCTAATGCTATAGTGGGCTGTGATGAGTATTTCAGAGCGCAGTGGAGTGAAGTACAGTTCCACACGTTGCTCCATTTATCCTTCAGTAGCCATGCCTAATCATTAGTCCTCCCACTGTGCTCACTGGACTGTGGTTTAATCAAGAAACCGCAGCCACAGTGCCATACAGATCAGTCAACTCATGGAGGGAATCAAAGGTCTGGGACCCAGCTAAATCAAACATATCAGTGAGACACTAATTGGGTTTGTTAGAGAACCATGATTTTGTCCAATTTTTGATTAACTGCCCAGTCACAGGCCAGGTTGCAATACTAGATCATAAAGAAAGTTTTCAATGGGCAAACATGACTCGAGGACACGACTTTCAGTACAATTAAAAGGCCTTTCAATGAGGCTGACATTATAGCAATGTCACCTGATAAAATTACTTCATTATCTCCATTATTTAGATATTTAAAATTTTAACTGAGACTCACAAAATATCTGTTTCTTCACCTAACATCGTGCACGTTTGGCGTTAAGTATCAGGACACTGTGACACGCGGACTGGAGGAGCCAATAATCAAACCACTGACCTCCTGATTGGTAGAAGAAGCGCTCAAATTCATGTCTGTAATCAATAGTCTGGTCTGATTAAAACAAAAATTGATAGCAACCTAATTTGTCCAAAATTAGGTTCATACTAATTATACTTCTACTATGCATGTGTAAAGTTACACAACAGATGACTGCCCCTCCCTGAGCCTGGTTCTGCTGGACGTTTCTTCCTGTTAAAAGGGAGTTTTTCCTTCTCACTGTCGCCTAGCCCTTAGTTGATAGGGGGTCTTTTTTAGTGTTGGGTTTTCTCTGTAATTATTGTAGGGTCTTTACAATATAACGCACCTTGAGGCAACTGTTGTGATTTGGTGCTATATAAATAAAATAAAATAAAATAAAACCGAATTATGGCGTCAGTAGCATCTCAACCCAGTCTTTGCAGGGGTCAAATTCCATACAAACTGACATACAATCACCTACATCTTTCTATAATAAATGACAGATTTGTCCGCAGTCCCAAAGTTGAATCCGTTTTGAACCTCTGCGTGCATTCATCAGTGCAAAACTGTGGTTGGCTAATAAGTTTCCTGTTTAAGCTGTTGATTGGCTTTGAGTAGATAAAATTGCCGTTGCCTTTATAATGTGTTTGACTGAACTGTGATTTCTGTTGTAATGAGAAAAAAAAATTGCCAGACAGATGAATAAGGGGATCCGCTATCTGGCTACTGGGTCAGTAAACTTACTTAGTTGTGCACAAGAAAGTGTGTGTGTGTGTGTGTGTGTGTGTGTGTGTGTGTGGGGTTACATGTTCCTCTCAGCAAATGCAGTACATGTTTTGGCAAGCAGACAGACTTTGAACAATCATGTCACTGACACAAAACGGTCTTTGAACCATAAAGGCTCTGCACAGGGCTTTCATTTGTGCCGTGCATCTGCCTTACACCAACACTGAAGCTTTTTAAGCACGCTGGTACCTTCATTCGACATGACAATCTAAATACACGCCGACAATATTTACACAAGCCTTATCTGCTAGACTGTCCTCTTTAAACAGATTATAGCATCGTTTGGAGCTTTACAACTTCTGTACTCGTGTTTTCTTTAAATCTACAAAAGAATGGCTCCTTGGAAATGTAGCAGGCACGAAATGTTTTTCAGCTGTTGAGTCTGTATCGTTTTCACCTGAGATGTGTGAACAGATAAGTACACTCAAGCTTAAAGGCAAGTTATTTTCTGTTAGAAATGTACCAGAAATTCACATGGGAACATACTCTGTATTTTTACCAAAAAAAATCATCACCAGGCATATAACTCCCTTCCAGCAACTCAGTGCTAAGGTAGAGCCAAAGAAGTGCCAAACACAGAGCAGTCTAACTTTAGAGCAGGTGAAAGAAATTTAGCCTGGCAAGGACAATCCTCTGTATGTAGGAGTCGGAGTCATACAGTTCAGAGCTTTGGAGCTGCCAGCAGACCATGTCTGGAACTGAGGAAGAACTGGTCTTAGAGAGCCCATCTCAAAAGATCAGGATCAATTGGTTAATTTCCCAGCTTGTATTCAGAATGACTCAAACTGTGTCAGTGCGGATCTGCAATTATTTTGTCAATCTTGTACGTAAGAATAAAAACCTCACCACAGCCAAGATTTTGTTTTCCATCCAAAGAATAACTGCCACAGACAGTAATCTCCATGTGCTAAAATCAAAGTAGACAGTCCTTAAGTTTTTAATAACCTCGGGGCAAAAAGTTAACATTAATGGAAGATAATTGAAATAAGCCTGCTTAAGCCTCCTTTGGTGGTATTTGGCAGAAAAAGAGAAATTAATTTAGTTCTTGGAGGAAAGCGTGGACTCGGGTGTTAACCTTCTGGCACAGAAATCAAAACCAGCATCATAATGAGAAATTGATTAGATTATAAAAGTGTTGGTCTGTGCAGGATGCTGAGACATGCTCTTTGGTAACCTTATAAAAACTTTTATTACCTCGAGTTTGTCAGTTTCCACACAGATGTTTTGCATGGTGACAGAAACAGAGAGAGCATGTTTTCATGCAAACACACACACACACACAGAGCCCACTGTTTCACATGTAGATATAGCATATAAAGAGCTTAAGGAAGGCTTCAAAAGCAATCTTCCTGTGTGCTCTGGCATTTTGCAAGAGGATGCAGGCAGTGAGAGCAATTAGAACATGATCTAAAGTGTTCTTAGTCTGATTCCTGCTTGGAAATGCTCCAGGTCTACATGAAAACCCACACATTTCAGATGAATATCATGCCATCAATGTGCAATCTGGATGTCCAGCTTGGATAAGGCGAAACACATCAATGTAAGGTGTAAATGCTCACACACTACACACTGTCATAGGAATGCAACTGCCTTGGCCAGACCTGGAGGTGATCTGACTCACAATGTAAGCAGATCTCAGCTGTCGGGTTTATTAATACCAGGCAACCCTGTCTGGTAAAACTCGTTCCCATACAGCTCAACAGCACTCTCTTACAGTTAAAAAGATCAAAAAAGTCAGCATAAGGAGACAGATGGCTTGGCAGAGGCATACCTCACAAGAGTTTTAGCTGTAACTACAATTTTCAGGTGCTTGTATTTTACTTTTATCCCACTTTAGACTTGCACACTACTATTTTTTCAGAGTAAATAGTGCCCTTTAACTCCGCTGCATTGAGTTCAGCTAGAGCCATGTTCAGATTTGTGTGGGATTTATGGTTCCATGTTGGTGTCCATTTGCATAGATCTTTGGCTTCGCAGGGCAGGGATTGTGGGAATTCGACCAACGCAGAGCTCCTAAGATGCACGACGTGTTTCACTTCACTACAAAGAAGCTTTTCGTATTTTATGTGATGGGTCTTCTACGAAGCACGGGCAAAGCAAAAGGATTAACAACAGCAGAGCATAAGAGTGAAGAAAGCTGCGATATGTGGATGTACAAATACTCTACCAGCACAACAAATACAAACACCAGTCAATGCCATTAGTGAATATCAATGATCTGATATTGAGATGGAGAATATCGACCATTACCAATGTCTAACCCCTACTCAAAAGATAAAGTAGCTAAATCTACCACATTCAAGTATTGCTTACACGGTCAGTGAAATATCAGACTATAGTCATTCTGCTTTATTAACATTAAAAATTTTCACACTAGAGCAAAAATAGGACTTGTGACTAGGAAAGAAAAAAAATATAAGTGGCTGTCCGGTGATCGCTTCAAATCTTTTTGCATTCAGTCGCAAGGTGAGTGTACAGTTCGTCCGGTGTGAGGCAACCTGTCAGACTTGGACCGACTGAGATTTCTCACATACAGATTAGTGAAATAGTTGCCATCCAGTTTATAAATACAGACAGATTGCCACTACACTGCAATCAATCTGAGTCAGTGGAGCACAACTCATCTGTGATGTGACTCAACTCACGTGGTTACCAGCTGGGTTCTATTCCGGTGATATTCCTGTATAAATGCAAGGTTAATGAGGCCTAACTCTGAATGTAAGTAGTTAATGTGAATTTCTGTGTATGCAGGTGGCAACAGATTAGCAATTTTCACCAGTTTACCACAAACAGATTGTATGTAATTGTCTATCTCTGCTGTTTTCCACTTAAGGCAACTGTTTGGCTAAGCATATATAAATCACGGTCTTCTGTTAGGCCATCTTATCAATTTAATCTGCCTTACTGTAGTTTCATGCTGACACTTCTTAAAGTCCTTAACATGTCTGAGTGTTCACGTTCATGCTTGCACCACTGTTTCACCGGGGCCCAGTTTCACAGTCAGGGCTTAAATAAAACCAGGACTAAATTAATCTGGTCTAACTTAATCCACACTAATCCTGCTTTCT
Source organism: Pterophyllum scalare (assembly GCA_024447675.2). Lineage (NCBI taxonomy): Eukaryota > Metazoa > Chordata > Actinopteri > Cichliformes > Cichlidae > Pterophyllum > Pterophyllum scalare. Next base: position 44,410 of record JAMQGT020013945.1, read on the forward strand.
GACATGTTATTTAACTTCAGATTAACTCGTTCCAGACTACGGAGTCTATGACTAAGCTAATCAAGGACCAGTCAGATCATGTGCTGGAAGCCAAATCGGATTAACAATGTGCACTTGGTGCAAAGGTGAGGTTGCCCTGAAAACCTGGGGTGGAATTTTATTATAAGTTTTATCAGTCTATGTGTATGGAACAGGAGTTTGACTCCTGACCAAGCATGGACAATGGGGAAAAAAAAGCATTCAAAAAACCTCAGTGAAAGTGAGAAGATGCTTTTGAAGGAAATTATTTCAAAATATCCCATAAATGAGGACAAACTTCATGATTCAACCACAGAAATAAAAAAAACGAAACGCATGGACTGCAGTTGTGAATGACTACAACTCAAATGAAAAAGTTACCAACGGGACCCCCCAACAGATTCAGGTAAGATTTAATTATATTATTTATAGTATCCTGATTGTTCTACTCACTCACGATGAAATGTATGTTCCTCATACGAGGCCACATATTGCCTTGTAAAATTTCCTGTGGAAAAACATCAAAATACAGCTGAAGAAAACAACAGCCGAGGCTCGTAGGGAGCGTTTCAGTACAGGTGGGGGACCCCCAGTTAGACCACAGACCGATGACCTGGGAGATTTGTTGACTGGGATGATTGAAAGCCAACAACCCTTGGAAGGCATCCCAGGTGATGATCACCTGGACAGTTCAGGTGGGGAAACTCTTCTATATTCTTTATTACAATGTGTGTGTCTGTGTGTATTTATTGTCCTGCTCAGGTAAGCTAAATAGTACCATCTTTTGCACTATGAATAAAAGGGAAAAATACTTGAAGAGCTTGAATCAGATGTCGGAGGAGTCAGAACAGAGTCAGAAAAATCAGACCACCTGTGGCAGCAGCCAGTATCTCCATCCCAGGCAGAGGTAGAGTTTCATGAGCACAAATTGCAATATCCAAAAGAAGAACATGAACTCAAGATAAAAATCCTTCAAGTGGAGGTGTCAAGTCAAAGAGATGGAGAGAGATATGAAGTAGCAGCAGAAGCAGCAGCAAAACTTCAGTGTTATTTCTAACAATGCCTCTGTTGACCTCGTGCCATTATGAAATAAAAATGTTCCATTACAATCGCAATCCAACCAAAATTTATTCATTAATGAACCCTATTTTCTCTTCATCTTAACCCTCTTCAAATTGATACAAAATGTAGTCAAACAAAATCAAACAAATCACCTGTGGATCACTCAACAGTTTCTAGTTTCTTTTCTTTTTCTTTATGAAAAGTGCCGCACAGCAAAGCGGTTTCTATGAGCACGTCCAGGTTTGTCATTGGCTACCTCCATGGGAACATGTGGGCCATTGTAATATTCACTTGGTGGGTCTACACAGCCACGCTGTCTGAGGTAATTATGAAGCACTGCAGTTGCCACAATAACAATACAGCATCTTCTTGGTTCGAATCGTAACGTATTCCCGAGACATCGGAAGTGATCCTTCCAGACACCAAAACATGCGCTCTACCAGCCCTCTGGTGTGGACGTGGGCTTGGTTGTAGCGTTGCTGCTCAGGCCTGATAGGATGCAGATAAGGAGTAAACAAGAAGTGTGTCCGTGCATAATCGCTGTCGCCAAGCAGGACTCCACTGTGTTCTCCAGCTTCAAACTGAGCACACAAAGAGGAATTTTGGAAAATCCTTGAGTCGCGTGTTGAACCGCTCCAACGTGCAACAATGTATGAGAACTGCATCGTGGGAGTACAGACACGCTGTACGTTTACTGAAAAACAGTTTTTACAATTCCTATACAGCTCGTCATCTTCTGTTGAAGGGCACTTAATGGGAATATGACATCCGTCAATACAGCCAATTACTCCAGGAAAGTTCCCATATTCATAGAACTGTAGCTTGTAGGTTGTCTGATCAGCAGCAGCTGGGAACTCGATGTTAGCCTTTCTCAGTTCACATATAGCTTTGCAGACTTTGTGCTCTATTTCTGCAGACAGCTGATTCACTCACACCACACAAACCTGCTGTTTCACGGCGGAAAGTTCCACGAGCCAAAAATCTCAGAGTGATAAGTACTTGTAAGGAAGGAGGTATGGGAGTTCCTCTTACTGAGTCACATGAAATCTTTGTCTGAAGCAAACAAATTATTTCAGCTGCAGTGTTTTTATACATATGAAAACAGTCATGGAAAATCTGTATCATCAAATTCATTCAGCGGGTTACTTCTGTCTCTGAGGAATCTCCTTTCTGGTCTTGGCGGTGGTCTTCCCGCATCATTGATGTAGTCAGGATAATCCATTTTGCCCATCCACAGTGGAGCATACAGCCTTTACTCTGAAGATAAACCTGCCTCTGGCCAGGTTCAGACCTGGATTAGTTCTAGTCTTCCTTTAAGACAGAAGATTATTTAACTCAAGACTAGGACAAGATTAAAATGCGATTTAATCTAGAACTGGGGCTTAATCCCTGTATGGGAAACTGGGCCCAGGGGTGTGTTTGTTAGTGCAGGACTCTGCTGTGGGCGTGGAGGGCCTGGTGAAAAGTAGAGACAGGTGACTGACTGAGTTAGCAGGTAATGAAGTAAAAAAGTTCAGGAGTCAGGCTCGATCCAGTTTCAGCTGACAGCCTACTGTAATTAGTCACTTTAAGCGCATGGGTAAGTCATTAATCTCTATATGTGACCTAGACTCTGCTGCTGGTGTAGTCTCCCTTCTTTCTCATCAAGCTGTTAGTGGGAAATAAACTCCCTGGGGAGTGTGTGTCCCTCTCCTTCTTTCACCAGCAGCAGTAGCGCTGTTGTGTGATTTTTGTCAGTGTCACAAGGGAACAACAGAAGATCAACCAGCCCTAGTAGCTACTGGTCACCCAGTCAATGAGATTTACAAACTCACGTCTTTAGGAAATACGTGAATGAAGAGATGAGTACGTATTGTTTAACCAAATATAATGCAATGTGTGCCGTATTAGTCCCACAAGATTTTACAGTGCTTCCCCAGGCGAGCACGTTGACACATTTGAGAGCAAAACCACTCGTAGCCACTCACGCACACCAACTGTGAAATTAAAACAAATGGCTCATTTACAAAGTCCTAAAAGGTATGCTTTCACCATCTCTCATGCAAAGTAGCCATGTGAATTAAAATGGAGCTGGCATGACTGTTGCCGTCTTACGAGAAAGTCAACAAACTCGAGCCCTGGTTTAAATCTGAGGGCTGGCAGGGCTCTTGGCCTCCTCCTCCTCCGCGACTGCATGTTCACTGCTCGCCTCATGAAATTTGGTCATGGCACTTGTTTTCTTAGGGCTGCAGTGGTGCTGGCACAGTGCACTCGCTGTGCCCTTGTGTTCCTGCTGCTCCCTCCCCTCCTTGCCCTCCACATACTTGATCCGTTTTGCCAGAGGTGTCTTTCTTCGTTAAGAGCAAATGCCCTCAGAAACTAACACACACAGCTGGCCTCTCCAACCTCCTGTGAACCCCTCACTGCACGTTAGGATACGGGGCTTGTGTCTGCTGACTGTCCCTCTGCCAATCTACAATGTGGCTGGCTGTGCAGTGGTGTGCTTTGCGGTGGACCACGCCTATGTAGCCTGATTTACACTCCTTTCTTCCTGGGCAGCCACGAGACAGCAGCCAGCTCCTGGAGGGACCAACGGCGGCTTCAGCTAAGGGGCCAAGCCCGGGGCCCATTTGGTTTTGGTTTCCTTTCGCCTGCCACTGTGCCACACCTAGCACGAGTTGGGCTAAATGAAACCAGTGTGTAGATTCAGAGATCGGCTTAAACTGAAACCAATAAAAGGCGAGGCTGTGCAAACGGCTCCACAGCCACTCGCAGGTCATATGTCTGTCTGTCTGTCAATTTATTCATGTTCTACCCGACCCGCCCTGTCTCTAACTCAGTTATGCATACATTCTTTATGCATTCTATCGCACTTGAGCATTGAGAGCCAGGAGCCATGGCCCATAGGTAGACGCTACCATTTTACCTCTCCGCTATAGGCAGAAACATGCACATTCTTTCCAGTGTACCTTCATTCTTCCATGCCTCAGCTCCCTGAGAGAGGAGAAGCCCATCTGTAGACTCTTGAGCTTGGTTCACAGTACAAAAGAACCTGTCAGCTTGTTAGATGTCTCAATAATCTTGTCTGGGCTGATGAGGATGTTCAAAGAGAATTAAGACAAGCTGATTTTTGACAGGAGCTGAATTCCATAGCAAGAAGCAAAAAGGGATGGTTCAGCTTGGTTCAAGTGCCTAGGGCATAAAGCTTGCAAGCAAACAAAAAGCACTTAGAGCAGCATATGTAAGAGCATTAACAGTTTGTCACAATCTAAAGGTATAATTGGTCAATAAAGCCTTTTTTAATAAATCAACTCTGGGAGAAAAGTCAGGATGCTGGAGGCGGTGGTTCACTTCAGAAGTGTTCCCCACTACTGAAAACCGTTGTCTCGATAGAGCCTGCAAGAGGTAGGACACACAACATCCTAAAACAAATTCACTGGACAATTAAGGAGCCAGCTGTCCCAGTCAACTCAATGCACATGTGTAGTAATATCTGAAAAAGTTCAGGACTGCAGTGAATGTGTGAAAATACCTACAGATACATCCAACTTCATGAAGCCCAAGGCCACATATTTTCTATTCACCGGCCAACTTAAAAGGGACGCACAATGCTAACGTTCAGCTCCTCGTTCTTAGGCTCCATTAGTGTAGCTTATACTGGTCTGTGTACAGGCCCTGAAACAAGCAGTTTTAGCTCATCTGTCACTAAAGCCTTCCCACTAAGTCAGCTTTCTACGGACTGCTTGCACCTCATAATCACAAGGTCTGAGTAAGTGGTTGGAGCTTCTGTGTTTACAGTCAAAGCTGCGTGCCTGAGACGACCATATCAGGGATAACTGCTCTCATTAACGTCATGCACATCCGAGAGTAGGAAAAACAAAAACTGAAACAGATCATTCAGAGTAGAAGCCTGAGGTCCATGCAGGGATTATCTGCACATACACTGACCTAAATATCTGAAACTTTGGACATGTCTAACCATAACTCTACCCCTTCGGTCCATAACAGAAAAAAGGAAAAGCATAGCAACTTTATTTGAACTTTGTAACAGACTATTAAAACTGTTACAAATTACCTTATTCAACAAATCATCTAGTTGTTTCAGCATAGTGTACGTTCAATGCACATATTGGAAAGTAATATGGTATGTGTAAAAAGAAAAAAAAGAAAAGAAAAAGAAAAAAAGGTTACAGCTCTGTTAGGTGGCATAATTTCTTGGAAGTATATGTAAACAAAAATTCAAGCTTATAAAAACATCTGCTGTACGCCTTCAACTTACATTAATCCCAGAAATAAATGATGTGATGCTGTAAAGTTATAAATTTACCCATTCGGTTTGCAACAGCTGGCAATGCCGTCGACTCCTTTTAGGTTTGCCTTCTGGCACTGAGAGAAGCTTCAAGGAGGGCGAGTTTCATTATTCAATCCAAGAACTGAAAAACGCCAAAAACAATCTCCTTTATCACTTTCATGTAGCATGTTGATTCTTTTTTGCTAATTGAAAAATCAACAGCACACTGTGGCTCAAACGGGGGGGGGGCTTTTCGGAATTGTATGATGCTTTTACTGCCGCATTGCCTTGATGATTAAATTAAACAGAAACTTTCAACAAGTAGGCTGACCTCTAGTGATTCTCAAACGTTAATCAGTGGTGCTACATTAAATGAATTTAAAGACTGATGTGAGGGATAATAGGATAATACTTAATGATGTTTAGTGTGTTTATCTTCTTAGCAGGTTTCATGCCTCAGTAGACCCTCATTTGGACCAATTATTTGGAGTGCAACGAGGACAATGCGCTTTTTTTTTTCAGCTGTAACAATGAAGATGGATACACACATGCCCCAACAGAAATTGTAAGTTGTGTGGAGCGCACATAGGTTTTGTGAGAAAGTTTCCATGGAACTGCATGACAGATGGTTGAAGCTGCCCCAAACTTTTCCAAGAAATGTACTAATTTGGCTAAGGATGGTGCTGCAAGGTGGAGGAGGCACATTAATCACCGTGTGGGCCAAAGGGATAATCCTCAGACGAGTGTGCTCACAATGACATTAAGAATGCATTACTCTGTGGGAAGGCCTGTGTAAAAAAAAAAAAAAAAACAGCTATGATCATGAACATCTCTGTCAGCCAAATAAACACAAAGAACAATCAGAACTGTGGCCTTGACTCAAGCAAAAGAAAACCCAACACAGCATACAGTCTTTGAGGAGTATTCATGAGAATTATACTCAAACCATGTGATGTTGTGTGCTGTCAAACTTTTCGTGAGGCTCACAGTATATCACAGTTCTGAAAAGAACCTGGAAACTGTGACAAAGCACAAATGAAGACCATTTGCCTGCAAAGTAAAAGCTGAGCCTTTTGAAATGTGCTGACTGCAGTGCCGAGACACAACTTTCGCTTTGATGGTGAACATTCTTCATTTCTGGTTTGCACTGCGTGTTTTTCAAGCTTTACTACAGCTCGGCGAGTAGTTTGTGAGTTTTTGCGGACGAGCCGGCCTCTTCCGTGCCAACTGCAGGTTATCAACCTGCTAGCAACTAAAGTAATCACAAGGAGGTTTTTTGATGCAGCAAACTCTTTCTGAATGATTTCACCCAGCTACAGCCAGCAACCTCCAGCAACCATTCGCCAACCAATCCGGGAATAGACATATTTTCCCATCGTGACCAGTGGCTCCGATATGGTCGCCAACCAGTTTCTTGAAGGGTGTGACTGGGGCCTGAAGGACTCTTTATATCTGCCAAAGCTCATATCAATACTTCAGTAGTATTTATATGTATTTCAAGCAAAAGTACAATTTGATATTCATTGGTAACTATCGCTGGGCGGTTAATCAAATTTTAATTTCAATTATCATTTTGGTTTCCAGGGATTATAAAAACAAGATGAACTAAATATGAAATATTGTATGTATTCTGTTTTAAAATAATTGTCTTGTTTTGCTTTTCAGCATGGTCCTTTCACCTCAAAGTCCAAATGAACCCCCAGTGTTTTATAAAGCTCACTGAAAACCACTTAAGAATGAATTCCTTATTTTTTAATGCTGGAATTCACAATTATTCCAAGGTCTATGAGCAATCATGTTGCTTTTTGTGATCATGATTTTGAACTTCTTTGAGTAGCCGTCCTAAGAACTACTAACCTTTAAGGAGCTCTTAATGCTTCAGCATTCCAAGACATTTTGGACAATTTCATGCTCCCAACGTTGTGGGAACAGTTTGTTGATGGCCTCTTCCTGGTCCAAAATCACTGCACACCAGTGCACAAAGCAGCTCCATAAAGACATGGATGAGTGAGTTTGGTGTGGAAGAACTTGACTGGCCTGCACAGAGTCCTGACCTCAACCCGACAGAACACCTTTGGAATGAATTAGAGCAGAGACTGTGAGCCAGGGTTTCTCTCCAACATCAGTGTCTGACCTCACAAATGTGCTTCTGGAAGAATGGTCAAAAATTTCCATAAACACTCCTAAACCTGTGGAAAGCCTTCCCAGAAGAGCTGAAGCTGCTGTAGCTGCAATGGGTGGGCCCATCATATTAAACCCTATGGATTAAGAATGAGATGTCACTCGAGTTCATATGCGTGTGAAGGCAGACGAGTGAATACTTTTGGCAGTATAGTGTATGTGAGAAGCAATTTCACTTCTTTCCACTTGTCAAGATAAAAAATGTAATTTTGGAACACAGCATAGGAGCATAGGAAACTGGAGAGCACTAATTAGAAAGGACATTTACAGGTCTAAAGACTTATTACAATACAACAAAGCTTACCTGTCTGATTCGAATGGATGGAAGTGCATGGTATACGATTTGTGCACGTCTCTGCTCTGACCTATATCTTATGTGTTTGATCTTTAACGCCTGGGTGTTTCTGTGCGTGCACGTGTGCAAAATCGGATCACGATAAGGGATCATCTCAGCCGTGTGTGGAACAAAACAAAGTCACTGTCAGTTTGGTTTGTACTTGTGTATACAATCGTGTCTGCCACTGCTTTGTGTGCATATCAGCTCTTCTGTGCACAGCAGGTAAGAAGTGACACGACTGCTTTCAGTGGGGTTTTAAGTTAATCTGTAGTCTGACAGCTCCTGTCATCCCCCAGCTGTTAGGACCACGGCACATCTATCACAGACAGTGCTGGTGCTGTTGGGCACAGTTGTGGATTGTGTGATGCATGGGTTTGCTTTTGTGTATTTTTTGGGGGGGGGATTTTGAAAGAAACAGGGAATTCTTGTTCTTAAGATTCAACAAGTAAAATTCTTATTGCCCCCATGAATATTGCATAGTAATTAAGAGGGAAAGTAACAGTCAGGTGCTGCTTATCAAATTCACTTAACTGATCATCAGCAAGTGTGAGAACCTCTATAAAAGCAGAAATTTTTGACAGTTTGTTGATCTGGAGCATGGCGCAGGTGTAAGCTAACACAATGCTCCAGTTTTCCAGAGGAGTGGAAATCCCATCAATTTCACCTGAAGGTCAGACTGCACAATGCTGAGAGAAACCGCAAGGTAGTTTCACTACCTGTGGGCCGGGCCAGGTCATTATCACGGTGGTATTTGATATCATTCAGCTGCCTCTCCAGTGAGTTTCATGGTCGTATAGAGATCCCAGAACAAAACTATATTTGACTGAAGCTGCTAAAGGTGGTCCCCTTCTGTTCTCTGCCACCCTAACCCGAAAAGACACTGCAGAGCAGAACAAGGACTATCAGCTGAACTCCAAGGGCAAGGGAGTTGGAACCTGTCCTGGGAAGTTGGGAGAAGATACTCAGTGGAGAAGCAACTGAAGGCTTTATTCAGATATTTTCGTTTTAAGGAAGTACTTAGCATTTAAAATGTTTCCTGTTTAGCAGCCGCTGACACTGGCCACCTCATTCTATTCAGAGTATACTTGGCTGAATGCATTTTATTTGGATTAATAAAATATACATCTACTAATAATTGATGCCATAGATTTTAGTATATAATAGTAATTACAATAATTTCCCCCCCAGGCTAGTAAAATTCAGATTTATTGGCATTTACTCGGAAGAAATGTTATGGTGGACATTCTACATAGTACATTAACATTTTTCTAACCCTTTCAAGCTTTTCTTGTCAGATAAGCATTCCTTAAAAGGGCATATTCAAGTTCAGTCAGTTGCTGACTTTGATAAGCTGATCCTCTGTAGTTACATAAATCCCGCTGCAGACTGCTTTTTTGAGTCAGCAAAAGCCAGTCGTATTAAAAGCCCCTGCTTCGCGACCCTTTGTGAAGCCACCGTCTTGGCCGCCGGCCCAACACACAAAACATAGAAGGGAAAGTGCTTGTCTTAAGGAGGAAAGCACAGCACAGAAGGTATGTTGCACTTGAGTGCCATGCCATTGGAACAGAGGAGATTGATTCTAAAAATACCTACCTCCCACCGCACTCACACTCCCAACACGCAGCCTTTGCACTGGAAGACCTAACAGCTTGATGGCAATTACTGCAGAATTGCTCTTATTTTCTCTAAGTCTTCATAATTTCCAGTCAACTTTCATCAGTTCATGTGTGTTTGCGAGTGAGCCGGCAGAGGAAATGGGTAACGCCTTGCTGCTATTTAAAGCCTGGACTATTCCAGGTAGGCCCCGAGACCTTTCTTACTCTACCATGCCAAACATTTACCAAAAGTCTCTGCCTGACACCTGTGACCAAGTCATGCGAAAGCAATTAGTGAAAACCAAACACAGACATTTCATGTGTGAGGCCCATCCCAAACCCATCAGTTATGCAGGACTAAGCAGTAAAACCATTACAAGACGATTAAAATGCACTCAGAGTAAATCAAGTTTTTTTCCTTTAACTTACATTGGTTAGCAATGATGGAGTAGACACCAAAACGCCTCCATGTGTGTGCTTAGTCTTCACAGACCTCAGGTCTGACCACAGGCTCTGGTTGATATCATCTATGTAAATCACCGTATACCACTATCGCTATATCTCACATCGCCCTTTCCGACAAAACTGAAATGGATGCGTGTGACGGCGGTTTGACCCCATCCAGGTGGTTTGCATTTCGAGGAGAGTCTATTTATAGGCCAGTTAAATACAAGCCAGGTGTTGTCATAAAGCCCAGGCAAAGCTGGTTGGTTCTCTGGTGTCATGAGCGGCATAAATAGAATGGACAACCGAGACATGGTTAGCAGTGCCAGCTGGGAAGAACATGTATGTAATGTAGTCAGGCTAACTAATCTAAGCTACAGATCAACTCATGAAAATCAGAGTGAAAATATTTGACTAGAGGGTAAATAAAAGGCCTGCGGCCGGTAGAAGGATAGCTACATTTACATGGAGCGCGGTATAACGATTCTAATCGGTTTAAAAAACCAAACACAATAAAAATTCTTCATCTAAAACGCCTAAATTAAAATAAACAGCTGAAATTTCAGAGGGATGGAATAAATGTTTTCCAAAACAGATCAGAAGGAAAATTCTACCACGCAGGAGCTTTAATCTGATTGGCCGCTGGCTGCTTTGCGCTCTGCTCAGCATTCATGGAGTCTGACTTGACTTAAATGCGTGGGGATGTATGCGTTTCTGCTTTCCAAGACTGCCGGCTTCCAAGCTGAGCTAGTCCTCTGTGGAGAGTTTGTTTTCAATACAAAATCTTATATGTTGTGCTTTTCCTTTTGAAGATGCTCATATGAAACCTGGACAAAATTTTCAATAAGCATGGTGATGAAGTAGCTGGCTCTGTTTTTTTCACAGCAAGAAGGTTTCTGGTCAGGGAGTCTGCATATTCTCCCTGTTTATGGCAGGTTCTTTCCAGGCACTTTGGCCTCCTCTCATAGCCCAAAGACATGCTTGTTAGGTTAACTATATTGCCCCCAGACTCCCCACCTTGGTTGCCCCTTGCAATTGATCGGCACAAAGCTGGCTTAAAAGGAGAGGGGCCTTAAAGGATAAGAACTAAAACAGCTTGTTTCATACAGAATGAACTGAGGGAGTGCACCAAGGCCCAGATTAAGATAAATAAGGATTATTTTGGACCTCGAGTCATGCAAAGCTGCTGTAGCTCCATCCAAGAATACATACATGGAATGGAAATCAGCATAATAGGTCCACTTTAAAGATAAGACAATTACTGGACTCAAAATATGGCAAATCCATGTTCAAGGAGCTGATATGATCAAGAGAGATGATAACCATTAAATCAGAGACAAATGCAGGCCATATTAATTATGTTTATGCGCAACACAGTATTCTGATTGGTCCTTTTAAACACAAGACCGGATTAAATCACGTCTCATGTAAACAACTGACCTGAATTCTCCAGTCGGCAGAAAGCCGTTTGTATATTTTTAAGTTCCATCTTGTCTTGAGCTATTCAAAGTTACATGTGACCCACAAGGGTACACATAACAAAAACTGTGGTTCAGAAATGTCCGCTCACTGGGAACACGGCCAGAGAGCTGCATTTTTGTATGAAAGGTGCATTACAAATCAGATGTATTTTTTATTATTCCAAGTTAAAGCTGCCAAGTCAGAGTTTTGGAAAGCCTACTTTAAACAGACTTTGAGAACTGGCTACCTTTGATCCAAGGAAATACAGGCAATGCCTTGCTGACCACAGATGCCATCTATTTGGCTGTCCTCTGGCAAAAATCTTTCACAACTCGCAAAGTCTGCCAACCCACAGCGATCTGCCTCCTTCCACTCTCCACTCCATCACTTTGAACGCGATCCATCGAGGCCCGATTCAAAAACGGACATTGGTCAGTAGTCTGGGTTTTGGTCCACCACAATCAAACACAATCCCTCTCCTGCTGGTGTTTTTGCCCCAGTGGCAGACAGGAACAGGAAAAGGGAGACAAAATGTTAAAATGTTAAAAATGAAATGTGAAAAAAGATTCATCTGTTCACTCCAAGCCAAAGATTTCCTGTTCAGCCGCTCAAGAACACAGCTTGGAGCTGGAAGTTTCTGCACATGCAAATTCTTTGGGTTGTTTTCCTTTGTGAACCGCGTGCCTTACCCCTGTTGATGATGGAAGAAAATCCATGTCGTGTTTTCACGGTGCTGCTCTGAGACTTTTTTTTTTTTTTTTTTTTTAAGATTAGACATCTTTTTTAAATTCTTGGGACTATCCTTAACTGACAAATGTGACAGATGTGACAGATGTTAAGATGAAGGACTGTGATTTGGAAAGCTACAAAATTGGGATTTTGTTTTTTGGCAGAACATCCTAATCACTCAAAACACCACAAACAGCAGTTGTGAATTATACAAAGAATAAAATGTCCAGCACTGACATCAACCAATTAAGCATTTCACATGTGATCCAATTATGAGAGAACACTCCTTATTCACAGAAAAAAACATAAATAATCAAATCAGGATCCCGTAGATTAGAAATAACAGAAATCTGGAGAGCTTCAAACCCATTCTGCTCACACAGATCTGATGGCCGTTCATCACAGCCAGGGTCACTGCACACTTTTTAAAATCAAATTCAACACTTCTGAAATCATTCTTAACACCTAAAAGTGTTTAATACCATTCCAAAAGCATAACCATGCAGAATCTAATAATTCATGCCATTTAATCTCTGCCACATGCGAATGTCCTCCACATGTTCTGAGTCAAGAAAAAGAAATGGTGCTGACTACTTGTGCTCAGTCCTCACTGGAGCAGTTACACAGACTAAACTGGTTAAACAGAGTCTGGTCCAGTAAGAGCTCCACTGGTGCAGCGTTTTGTTTTTTGTTGAATACCGGCGCATGCTGGACTCAACTGCTCAGTTTTTAAAGTGTTCCAGTGTTTCATCCGCTGTCAGAGAGCGCGACTTTCAACCCATCATTCCGTGTTAGCCTCTGGGGGCTCGTCACTCGGAAGATTTTCTGCACGGCTTCATTAAAGGCGCTAAAGTTATTGTGAGAAATATATAAACCACAGTTCCACGGTGCTGTATTTTGTGAGAAACTGCGCTACATTCGATACCGGGTCTCATAAATAAACATAGATGCTGTGAGGCTGATCTGCCTCTTCATGCAGTGTATCCAGCACCGTAAGAGAAACCTGGAACCAGACATAATAGGAAACTTTAATGCTGGTACATTCCATACTGCCATGTGGAGTTTCATTTGCTGTTGAAATGCGTGCTATTGCATCTATCAACACACATATTCATCAGGTCTGTTTATACATTTTGGGTGGTGCGGCGCAGCAGATGAGGAAATGGTAAGAAGTCTGCTTAACAGTATTTTTTTTTTTTTTTACCTCAAAAGCATTCTCCGGCAGTGCCCCAGTCAGCTCCGATTTCCTCGGTTTTGCCTGCACCAGGTTCAGCTCCGATGCATTTAAGGCGTGCTGGTCTTACGTCTGTGGCATCTGTTGAGGAATGTGATGAATGCTGTCTGTACCATTCTGACAGCACTATACTCGCATGATTTAAGCCCAGACGACCTGCTCCACCCTGATGCCCGGGGACTGAGGCTGATGTTTATACTTAGATGGTCTGAAATGGTACTCTCTGTATTCCTTTTCAGCTGCTGGTACTTCAGACATTTAAAACGAACCAACACGTTCACAGTATCAGCTTTGCATTCAGTTTTTAAAAATAAAAAAAAAAAAGGGAAAAAAAAGTGCATATGTACTTAGGTAGGAAAGATAATGATGGAGCTTCCACGGTGAGGCACACACGTCTGAGTGATGTGCACCTCTTCTCACAAGAGAAGTCAACCATGTTGCTGCTATTACAGGGGCAACGCATACACAAAGTTCCAAGCCTGGCTATGTATATGTATGTATACAAAGAATCTGCTTTAGGTGAAGGTGCTGCATTAGCCTCTCCTCTGGGTTTTTCCTACGCAGAGAAATTACTGGCATCCCCCCAAAAACATTTATGCAAACACAGAAAGGAACCGAGGACACGGCGATCTACTTCTGTTCCTCACGACAGCATCCCCTTAGCAACACACCACTCACAACCCCGCAACCCTCTGTTCTCACCATTCTCACGTACATGTATCTGTTTTTGTTGTCCGATGAGCTCGCGTGAGTCATACAAGCATGAAATAGTAAAACATCTGTGAAGCAACGCCACCTGTTGAATCTAATGTAAGCCAGCCTTTCTTTCCAAACCATTTTCTGATCTCTTCACAGCTGATTTTATAACAAAAGAAGTCATCTGACAAAAAAAAAATCACTGTTCACATTATTAAAGTCTTGGCAGTTCTGCCATTTTGGCTCTCCTCACTTGTTAAGTGAGCGCTGAGAGAGAGCGTTTGAAGCCATATGTCGTTAAAGCGTCTTGTTAGCAGATATGAAGACCGTTCATACTCATCAGCTCTTCAGAGAATTTTGAAAAGGTTGAATCTGTGTGTAATCGTTTTAGTAATTATCACAAATAACCTGGAAGTGCAAAAATTTCTGCCAAATTCTGCAGTGCAGACTCATCGCAGTCTGACTGCATCTACTGCCTCACACAGCCACCACCCGAGCACCAGCACCTCTTTTATTTTTCCTGATCTGAATGCAGATGGGAGATAAGCAATCAGAGGCACTCATGACACAAGTCGTTTGATTAAATGCACGGTTCTTATATTTTTAAACTGTAAAAAAGCTGTCAATCTTCTTCTAGTGCAAGTTCCATAGTATTTTGCAGAAGTGGCCCATTGGTATGGCAAGGATAATGAAAACCTTATAAAATAAGGTTTGATTTTATTGTTTTTTTCCTCTTCTAATCGCTACATTGTAATGTTTGGCAGTGATTCGTGGCTAACACAACTCGAGTCTCAAGATTTATAGCGTCAGTGGCCTTTAGGTTCCACCTCTTCGCATTAAAATTTATTGAACACCAAAATTAATAACATTAGCATTAAAGGCTCCATCACAGAAAAAGGAGACGTGATGAACACAAACCGAGGCCGGAGCCTATCCCCGCTACCACAGGGTAAGAGGCGGGGTACACCCCGGACAGGCTGCCGGCCTGTCACGGGGCTAACACAGAGAAACAGACGACCTTTCACACTTACTCACATTCACACCTGTGGGCGATTTAGAATCACCACCCCGCATGCACGCCTTTGGACACACAGAAAGGCCCTGGCCAGATGAAGGATCTGACCCCAGGACCTTCTTGCTGTGAGGCAAAAAGGTCCTAACCACTGTGCCACCATGCTGCCCTGGAAAAAAGTTGAATACAATTCAGTCAGTCTTGAAAAAAATCTGCAGATCAGCTGATTAATTATTTGCAGCCTTATTGAGAGACAGAGCGAGGAGCTCTGAAGTCTGAAAGGGGCTGCTGCTCCTTCACTTTGGAAGGAGCTAGATGAGGTGTTTTTGGGCATCTGATTGAGATACCTCCTGGGGGTAGACTCAGAACTCACTACGGGGATTTTTTCTTTTCTTCCCATCTAACATTGGGGATCTTGGGGGTAAAAATGTCTTAAATATCCAACACACTGTAAAGTTCCACTGTGACTTTCAAGCAAATATCTCTGTATTAAAATGTCACAGTTCTGGGAACTTAATATCTATGAATAAATCATGCATGCATTAGAGTTTCTGTCAAGTTAATCAGACCACAAAAAAAAAAAAGCTATTGTAAGGAAATTAGATGTGAAGAAAAACTGATGGCAGTGGGAAAAAAAACAACAAAAAAAAACAGTTCAGTCAATAATGAGAATCCAGCTCTGGTTCCTGGACTCTGCAGATTTTTTATGCATGACTTGGATTTATAATTAAAACGGGCAGAAAAAGAACAGTGTCAAAAGCAATATTAAGTTGTAGGCGGCTGTTGTGGCTTTCTGACATGCAAGTATTGCGCAAAAGCTGCTTTAAGACCAACATGACATCTTTCCAGAATGCAGTTAATCAAGAAACCAAGTCACCACTGGCTGTCACAGAGCAGCACTTATTGAGTTTGGGGAATGCACTTTTCAATTCAACCACAATGAGCTGACTACACTGGACCATTTTCTTGTTTTTCTTTGTTATAATTTGAAGTTTTGGGGATCTAATCTTGGCTGGCCGCAACTGGTTATACTTATCAGATTAGTCAGTTAATCAACTGAATCTCCGAGGGTTCGCCACCTGGCAATTTAGCAACAAGGAGCTCCGGTTGCCCTTTAGAAGGCTGTATGGTCAAAAACACCCTATTTGGGGCCTAGCTCTTTACCAGAGGACCCTGTGTCCCACACCACAGTCCAGCTCTCATTCCAGCTATTTGTTTTTGTCTTTTATTTTTAATCGGTTCAGAAGTTCAGAAGAATCTCAGGTAAAGACAGACATTCTTTTTCATGACTAAAATAGTGGCTATTATGTGTCAATGACAAAAGTAATTTACTGCATGAATCTACATGCACACTGTGGAGTCACAGTGAGCAAATGTGGCAGACAGGTAACCCTGACACGTGCTCCATCCAACAGGTGACCTTTACAAGATGAGGAAATTGCACATGTATCCTGAGGGCGCTCTCCAAGCTGGGTCTGCGTAGATGGCACAAGACTGTACAACAACAAGCCCGCACTTCAGA
Source organism: Pterophyllum scalare (assembly GCA_024447675.2). Taxonomy (NCBI): domain Eukaryota; kingdom Metazoa; phylum Chordata; class Actinopteri; order Cichliformes; family Cichlidae; genus Pterophyllum; species Pterophyllum scalare. The sequence continues at coordinate 60,971 of JAMQGT020013945.1, forward strand.
CAAAGGCAGCTCGGTCTTTCAGCACCACTGTTACTCTAAGCACGCACACCACTTTCATATTCATCATCACAAGCTAACAAAGCATATGTGTGTATGTGACTCACTGTTTGAAGGCTTTTCCCCGTCAGCTGAATGGTTGTTATCCATGCCAGGCCGTTTCTGTGGTGATAAATCATGCAGAGTTATCACCCAAACAACAGATTTTCAGCTAAATGCTACATTTCTATCACTTCTTTAACTTCAGGCTACACAATGTTAAAGGCTGCTGTCTTTTTAGGGCCCGTTTATAATTTTGCAGTTACACCAAACTCACCTGCTTGTTAGTTTTAATGACAGCTCTTTTTTTTCTTCCTGGTAAAACTTGATTGGTTGGGACAGCTGACCTATCCCCCCCCCTCTTGTTTTCGTGCTCCTCTACCTCCAGGGGGCGCTTGTTAAACAGTTGATAATTGGAAGGACTTTAAACAAAAATACAAACATCCATCATCCATCCATCATCTTCCGTTTATCCAAATATGAAATTGGAAATAATTTTAGTAGAAGTCCAATTGTGCTGCATAAGGAGTTATAATCCTCCCAAAATTAGTTGTTTTTTTTTGCTTGCACAAAGATGTAGATAAACACATTTAAACTATGGTAGAAATGTAACATTGCGACTAAAATAAGATGAGGTTTATGGCACGGCTGCCATAAACTAACAGCACTGGTCAAAAAACGTTTTTTATGTTTCCACCAGTATGTGCAAAACAGATGTTTATATCTGAACGTGCATCATTTTTACTCTAGTCAAACCAGAGGGAAAATGGGATGGTGGTCGAGCTCCCGTACCGCACAGAGACATCTTTCGATTACAAGGCAATAGAAAGCAACCTGCCTCCAGTCAAGTACAGTTGGACTGAGACTGATTGCAATCACTCTCAGACAGATTGGCAAAGGTTTGCAAATAATTTCTAATTTATGCAGACAGATTGCCAACATGTTGCAATCAATTTGAGCCCATCTGAGTGCACCTCATCTGCAGTGTGTGTCTTTGGTTGCCAGCTGCTTGTATGCTGGTTACATTCCTATACAAGAAGCAGAATGCAAGCCTCCATCAAGGCAGCTCACTCTCTGGGCAGGATTTCCTTTTAAGGGAACAGTGTTGTATTTTATGCATTCATTTTGTTTTCTTTGTTCTTTTTAAACATACTTTAAGAAGTTTGTAGGGCAGTGTACCCACTTTAATATATCTGACATCATTTTGAGTATTATTCTTTTTTATTATTTTCCATTTATGTGGATTCATTCTCTTTGTCTTGACAACACTTTCGGAATCATTTTGGGATCAACCTAAAATAAAACCAGATGTGAGTTCAGAGGTCAAATGTGACATGGTATTTGGATGGAAAGTATAATAATAATAGGATATTTAGAATCCCCATATACCAGTATCATATCCTAAATGTTGCCAATACAAAGGCAACAAAATTTTAAACATAGTTTTAAAGATAAAAGACATTTTATGAAAGTTTGACTTTCGCCCTGAAGGAGAGGTCAGAGGTCAAATGTGTCATGATATTTTAAATCTTTATACGTACTTTCTGTGTATAGATAATACACACCACACTTGTAAGAATCATAGTTTCTAAGTTTTTTTTGTCAATTTTTGATCAATAAATCATTAAGTTGACCTTAAACATGTTGGTGGATGTGAGCCGAGTTTAAACGGGTTGTTGGTATGGGATTAAATGAATACCAGTAATGAGCTGCATTCATTTAATAGATAGATAGACAGATAGATAGATTGTCATTGTTACAAGAACAACGAAATTAAAAGTGCCATCAGTCGATGCCTAAAAATAAATAATTAAATAAATAAAATAATAGCCATAACAATAAAATAATAGCTATAGTAACGAATGATTTGCACACCACATAAGAAATAAATAACAAATAACTAACATTCTCACACACATCTTACATGTCGATTTTGTGGGTTATTTGAAATTGCATTTACTTTGGTTATTGCTGTGGGGTAGAAGCTGTCTCTGAGTCGGTTTGTTCTCGTTCTCTGTATCGTCTGCCTGAAGGCAACAGTGCAAACAAAGGGTGTCCGGGGTGAGAAGCGTCCTTTATGATGTTTTGTGCTTTTTTAAGACAGCGGTCGCTGTGTAAGTCCTCCAGTGAGGGGAGAGGGCAGCTGATGATTTCACAACCCTTTGGAGAACTTTCCTTTGAGCCGCAGTGCTGCTGTTGTACCATACACAAATGCAGTACGTTAGCATGCTCTCTATGGAGCACTTGTAGAAGGATACCAGCAGATTTTGCTTGATATTGTTCTTCTTGAGAACCCTCAGGAAGTACACTCTTAATACCAGAAACGACACCAGAAACCAGAGCTGTAGCACTTTGGTGTTTTATCTTTATCTTAACTTTACGTTTGAATTTACCTTCTGGCTATCCTGTTTTCGTCACAAATTTGTGTTTGGACTTGAGGAGGAATTAGGAGCGTTTGGTGCAAACCTACCTCAAACATTCACATCACACACTCACAAGAATGAATGGGAAAAGATGGTGATTACAGTGTTTTTCTTTTCTTTAATGGAGCTCCATTATTACGTGCTACACAAATGTTCTGGCCAGAGTAGTGACCAATATATTTATGACTATGCAGCGTAATATCTAGCTCCCCGAGGAATGTTTACAAAAGGCAGGAAATTACATGAGTTTGGAGCTTGTGTGGTTTCCCACGCTGACTGGGTGGCAGTGACAAAAGGAAGGATGTCCAGTGGGAGCCCTGGATGTAATCTTAATTACTGAGAGGTCTTAATAATTAATGTGCAAAATTACTCCAGGTGAATTCATACCCTGACTACACTTGCATACATTTCTTTCAGGTTTCCCCTGAGGTCTGTTTCAGTTGGACTAAAAGAGTTTTAGAGTCAGACTTATGATTCATTTAGTTCTGTATGAACTGAGAATCACCAGTGTATTTCATCATCATTATTATTCTTGAGAGAGTTGGAGCTGCACTGCTCTTAGTAATTTTCTTTATTGGGAAAATCCATCACAAACTCATTTAAGGATCTCTTAAGGCAAACCCATGTTTTAGAATAAAAAGAAGGTTTCCTCTGGACAACATGACAAATTAATGACGTGTCTGCAGTTACTTTCAACTCCACTGGCAGTGCTGTGAATATTTCATCCCCTTGGGAAGCTCTTGAAATACACTGGCAGGGCTAGCTTATAGGACAGCTCTGCCTCTTTTTTCAGTCAGTTCTGGTTGGCATCCACTACAGACAACTTGGCCAGGGGCTTGAGAAGCCAGTCCAAAAGGCCCCTGCCATGTTTACTGTTCTGTACGAGCCTCGGCACGGCACAGCATGGGTGGCCCTGCTATGCAGTTGCCTCGAGTCTCAGTGAAAATGCGGCAGCATTATGGAAACACCGCACCCGTCTGGCTCAGGTTTTACCCAGCACATAACAAGTCGGTCCTTATGCTTCACATGAACTATATGATTACTGTTCAGTGGAGGTTTGCTCATGTTCCCTTACATAGATGTGGGTGTACTTGAAGTGCTTGTGGATATACACAATCATGTCTGACAAATAGCAAAAGTAAAAAGTTGCATTGCTTTGGAATCTCTGACACACTCCTATCCAATATTTGCAGTGACCAGAAAAACAGATCTTCTACCCTCAATATGCTGAACTTAGGTTTCAGGTCTGCATCAACGTCATAGACTATGTAAAGCAGAAAGATGTGGTTACCATAAAATAACCAATTTGTTTGTGAAGCTGAGCCTCTTCACTGTCAACATCTTAATAGTTTGAAACCAGATGCAGTGAGCATGGGCTGGATATAAGGCCCCAGTGACACAGGCTTAGAGACCAGTCAGCAACCATCTGGCAACCATCTGTCACTAGGGAAAAGTGTGCATTCCGTGGTTGGCCAGTGATTGGTGGAAGTTGCCTGTAGTTGCTGTGAAATCAGTTACTAAAACCCCTGGAGACCAATCAGTGACCACCTAGCAGCCATTGGTTGCTAAAGAACAGTGTGTATCCGCAACAGGTTGGCAAGTAGTTGCTGGCAGTCGCTACTGCAAGACTGGTTGCAAAGCGGTATTACATTGTTTACTGAAAACCTCCTTGTGAATGTTGTGGTTGCTAGCATGGAAAATACTGACTGCAAACTACTCACCAAGTGGTCGCGAAACTGTGGAAAGTGCTGTACACAGAGACCGTTCACCTTCAAAGTAAAGGTATTCCTTTTGAAATGTGTCGGTTTCAGTGCTAAGGCACAACTTTTACTCTCAAGGCCAAGGTCTCCATTTCCAGTTTGCATCTCACTTTTTTAAGTTTCACTACCTTGCGCAGAGTAAAATTTGGCGAGTGTTTACAGAGCAGCCGACACTTTCCATGCAGACTATAGGTGATCATAACTTGCTGTCGACCACAGCAATCACAAAAAGATCTTTGGTACAGCACCCTTTGTGATTGATTTCACCTGGCGACAGCCAGCAACTTCCAGCACCCAGTTGGTTGGGGAATTGTCACAGTGTCACCGACCAGTCTCAGGCCTGTGTGATCGAGGCCTTACTGAGAAAGCAAAGGATGTTGCTTACCTCAAGGTAGCCTAAAGCACACCTTGCTGTATTATGTTGTATAAGACCTGAAAGTAATGATTAAAACCTTAAACTTATCAGTAGCGTTTATTGAGGCCATAGATTAAATGAGTAGACGGACCTGTACTGAAGTCATTTTCTTATACCTACTGATTCAGTGCAGGTTTAAAGCACTTGTGCATTGGCTTCAGTTTTCACATTGATATTGTGATGGTTCCCGTCAGTCTGTGGTACTCATCAAAGTGTGCCAGCTGTGTGTGTGTGTGTGTGTGTGTGTACATTTGGGTACAGATCTGGCTGCAAAGGCAACATAGTCTCATTTCCTACATATTTTATACTGTAGACGGCTACAGGGAGATTGAGCCTATCCAACTGGGGATAGATGGGGCACGGTCTTGTTTGGTAGTAGGTCATTGGTCCATCACAGGGCTAGGACAAGGAGATGGGCACACATCACTCACATATTCACACCTTTATGGCCAATTTAGAAACATTAATTAGCCTAAAATGCATGTTTCCAAATCTGACCAGCAGATTAGAATGCAGAACCTTCTTGACACAATGCTAGCATCACTGGACCGCCCTGTCTTAACCTGATACACTGTAGCTATACACACCAGAGCTCATGAACCTCTTACATAAAGGTCAGACACCCAAGAAGACCTAATTATTATGTAACTGCTCTACAATTAAAGCTGCTTGCCCTTCAGTGGCCTTAACAGCGCCTCAACAAAACAATGTGTCCTATAGTCTTTGTTTGGTGTTCCTATCATCATGCATTTTGCATGCATGCCCAAGGAAGTGTTTGCATAATAAATGTGACATGCTAGCCAACAGTGACGCACAGCATAGCATATGGTGCACCTCCAGTGTTAATAGTGCATTCCACATGGACCTCAGACCTCACTCGCAGCACTTCTGCAAATAGCAGGCAGTCATTCCTGTGCACTGCTCAGGTTGGACTGTCATTTACCTTAGGTCAGCTCAGGTAATCGGCCTGATGCCACTGAAAAGCTTTCTTGCGTTTTATCACTTCAGCTTTTCTGGAACTCTCCGCTGTTGCACTACGCAGGTGGTTTCCAAACTGTGGTCCAGAGCCAAAGTGGGATAACCCAGTGGGGTCTCAGACAAAATAAATCATTTAAATTTACTGCTATTTAATTTCAGCGTTGCAACATGCGACTGAAAAATCACAAATGTAAGCACACTCAAATATATACACACACATGCTCTCAGAACAGTTTAAAATGGCCAGTGCTCCAATAAGCATTCAAGGGCCAGGATGACTCACGGATGTTTCATCTGTTGTAAGTGTCCGCTGCTGCAGTGAACCCAGCGGCTTGCAAAATATGACCAACTGCTGAGCTTTCCCTCATCCACTCTGCCCTGTTTTTACAAGGGCCTGAAGCTTTCTCTGACTCAAGCCCATCCTGTGACGGGTCACGGGTTAGTGTAATTCAGCGTGTGCGTTCAGATGGTAGTCATTCAATTTTCCTCTTCCTTTCATGTACTTTTCTGTATGTGTGGCACTTGCCGTTACTGCCATTTTCCGAGATAACAACTGTCAAACAAGACTAATTGAATTGGGAGTGGAGGGGCAGGGGTGTGTGCATGCTGCTGGGGAGAAGGAACGACTGAAATGATTAATGGCGCAGTAATGGAAAAGTACGTTCCTACAGAGCCAAGAATGTTTAATGAACTGAAGCTGAACAAAAAGGGAAAGTGAAGTTGGAACTTTCGGAAAAATTAGGAAAACAAACAGAGGATGAAAAATGAGTTTTCACAGGACAAAAAAAAAAAGTTTTAGTACCACTGCAGAACACTTAAAATGGGTGATAACTGTGGGACTTAATATTTCAACATTTTTATAAATATACTTATTTGCTTTCTTGCTTTGCCAAGAGTTAGATGAGAAGCCTGAAGCCACCGTAACGTGTGAGGCTGTTAGCCTAGCACAAGTACTGGAAGAGAAGAAACAGCTAGCCTGTCACGTTTTCCACAGTGAGAGCAGGAAGGAGGTGCAGATACAACCAGACAGGAAGGAACAGTTTAGGTGGTTTATTTAAAAGGTGGAGTAGATGCTCAAAGACAGGTCGGCAGACAGGCTGGCATGCAGGAGACAGAAAATGGAAACAATCATAAATCAGACAACAAAGCAGAGCAAAATGTCTGAGCCAACATGGCAAAAGGTACGTGAGTCAGAACAATGGAAAGATGGCAGATTCTGCTAGATTGGGAACAGGGGCACTGGCTGTGAACGTCATGTGACTGAAACCAGAAAGAGAACATGGGGACATCTAGTAGTTGGATGTGGCTTGATGTCATGCCAGTATGAAACACTCCTGACCTCTGATGGGAGATGCCATGAGGTCAAGAAAAGATGTGAAGGAAATTTCACAAGGACTTAGGAAAAGAGAACCAGGGTGCTCTGAGAATCCAAGGCTGCTCAGCAGCTTCAAAACAAATGCCATCCTCCTTTCTCACACTGAGACTAACATTTACAAAATGGACTCACTATTTTTTATCAGTGTGACCCAAATGAGTGAAGAGTTTACGGTTGTCAGAGCAGAGGGCCTTTTTCCGTAGACCTCTATAGGACTGGAAGCTGTTTGTTGCAACCACAGGAATCGCCCTCTGGTGTCCATTAAAAAGAATGCAGGTTTAGGGCACTATGGCGTGGGCTTCATTTCTCAGACCCAGAAGCTCCGCCCATCTTTTATACTGTCTATGAATGTTCCAGACATGGACTACAAAAACACATCTTGGATACTTTACCCCATCTGTTCTCACCGTGTTGCTTCATGCAAGGCCGTATCAACCTGAATTCCCTTCTCGCTCTGCTCTTTCTCTTTTCATCACTGATAAGGCTCCGCTAATGTCTTCGCCAACTCCTTAAATTCCTCCACCCCATACGTTTGGTGCTCCCTCACATTCTCCATAAAATTAAAAGCTTCCGCATCTTAAACCTGTGAACCCGCACTCTTCCAGAGGTTCCAAAAATGTACACCAGAAGATACTCAGCTACCGAAACAAGCCATAGAGATCACAGGTTTGATGAGTCAGATGTTGCCTTTTCACGTCAGCGTGTTGACTGGTAGAATCTGTCAAGGTGTCCCTGCTTAGAAAATATATCCATCACTGCGTTCCTCCATCCATGGGTGTGTACAAACACTGTGATTGAGCAAAGTATGACAGATCTGTCTTGGAAATCGTGCTTTTGCCTACACTGAATATGGTGGGACACGGTTATTGATTCCCACATGATCCAAAGCTTCAAAGACAGGGAGAAATCCCAGGCGAGAATCAAAATTGGTGCTGCCTGCATGTTATCATTACGCTGAAATTATGGTCATTATAAGACATATTGAATAATATTGACTCTCTGTCATGTGGTCACGTTGAAGGCTAAACAGATGCGAGCAGGGAGTCTGGAAAATTTGGAAAATAACTCTGCTTACATCAGCAGCACTGGGGAGTGCTGTTGGCTATAACAAGCTACTCCCATGCACAGTTTGTTTACAGAGACGACACCCAGATCAGAGTCTCGCCTTCTCATTACATGAACTATGCAGTGGGGGAAAATGTCACGAGTTTGTATTCAATCTGCTGAGTCTGACAAGGCAGCAAAGATCAGTGTGACAGAGAGTAATAAATGCTGGACTTCACTGTGTGGGGATATTAATATTAATAGCAGTCATCACACGGACATCTGAGTATTTACCTACAGTACATATAACATCTTTGGACACAAAATAATTAATTCAATCAACATTTGGAGAGAATATTCAAGAGCATGAATGTTATTTTAGGCAGTCTCAAGAAAAAAAAATCGCAACTTTTTTTTTTTAATTACATTTTTTATTTTTTTTAGGATTCAGATAAGGAAAAATAACAATCCGTAATGTGTTTCTTAAAGTTTCTGGCAGATGTAAGAAAGAAAAATGAATTCATATTTCCCTGAGGCCAGAAATTATTCTTTGGGTCCTCCCAGTTTAGTTGATGGACTCTCAAGGTCAATAAAAAAGCTTCTGGAAAGCCTCAAAGATTATTTTTGCGCTCAGTGATTCAAGAAAGTATTTTGTAATCCAGAGATATTTGGATACAATTCATTATACTCAAAATGTGTTCTTTTCTTATGCTTTCATTTTGAGTTTTGCATTTGTTCTTGTTGTTTTAACCTTACTTTAATTTTATTGAGATCGAGTGGGATAATTTATGACTGTATATTTTTAATTGTGAAAATATTTCCTTCAATTAATTTGCCAATCTATTTCTCTTAGAACTTTTTATAGATTTTTTTTTTTATGTCAAATGGCCCATTAGTGTAGCAAGGAAGGTGCAAATTTGTAGGAGAAATTAAAAATTTTTTTTTTCTTTTTTACATTATTGGTTCCATCCATCCATTTTCTGCTGGGTCCTGGTTCTGGGACAGTAGTCAAAGCAAAGCCGGCCAGCTAAGAGATATAATCTCTCCAGTGTGTCCTGGGTGTGATCCCGGGTCTCCTCCCAGATTGCCATGCCTGTAACAGCTCACAGCTCAGGATGCATCTTAGTCAGATGCCTGAACCACCTCAACTGGCTCCTTTCCCATGTAGACTAGCATCTCTACTCCGAGTCCCTCACAAATGACCAAGCTCCTCACCCTATCTTCAAGGCAGAGTCCAGACACCGTCGGAGAAAACTAATTTCATGCGCTTGTATCCACAATCTTATTGTTTTGGTGGCTAACCGCATTACAGCCTTTGTATTTTAATTGCAAGTTATTTTAATTATCCACTTCTAAACACTACACTGTAAAGTTTGGCTGTGAACCATGGCTAACAGACCTAGAGGAGCAAGATTTACTGCTGCAGAAGCCTTACTGTGACAATGTAATAAAATAACAATGTAAACAGCCGAACTGACTAAGATGTCTGAGGATCAGCTAATGAAGATCACATGTCTGAGATGGTGATTAATTCTGCAACACAATCTCTCCATGAGCTTCCTCCCAAGGAGGTGATTAGGATGTGCATGAAAGGGGAGCAGACAGAGGCCAGGCATGTGGACGAACCTGAGGCCAAGAATGCCACCAGCAGACTAACCACATGAACAGCCTGTAGGAAACAATGGACCGGCTAATCATTGGGATCGGCAGCCTATACACAGGCAAAAATGAAACAACATGGGAAGGAAATGGTTGAAAGCCATATTTTGCTAACATTAGAAGGGTTCAGAACATCTGTCATATATACACAGCTAAAAAAAAAAAAAAAATTAAACACTTTGAGAACACTTCAGATCTCAATGGGAAAAAAGTCAATTTTGCCAAAATTTCACGGCAGCAACTCAAAATGGTACTCAGTTACTTGTATGGCCCCCACAGGCTTGTGTGCATGCCCGACAATGTTGAGGCATGCTCGTAATGACTGAGCTCCTGACCAGTCCAAGGTGCAACCTGGGATGTCGGATGGACCAAAACATAATGTCCCAGAGGTGTTCCATTCGATTTAAGTCAGGCCAGCATGGGGGCCAGTCAAGGGTATCAGTTCCTTCATCCTCCAGGAAATGCTGCATAGTCTGGCCACACGAGGCACCAGCACCAGTGTAGGGTCTGACTGATCCAAGGATTTCATCCTGATACCTAATAGCCAGTAGAGGCCATGGATATCACATGTGCTCAGGGTGAACCTGCTCTCCTCAGTGAAAAGAACAGGGCGTCAGTGGTGGTCCTGCCAATTCTGGTGGTTTTCTGTGGTAAATACCAATCGGGCCCCACAGTGCCAGGCAGTGAGCACAGGGCACACTAGAGGATGTCGGGCCCTCAGGCCACCCTCATGAAGTCTGTTTCTGATTGTTTGGTCAGAGACATTCACACCAGTGACTGCTGGAGGTCATTTTGGAGCTCTGGCAGTGCTCATCCTGTTCCTCATAACAAGTTTAAAGACTACCTAACTTGGACTGTTCCTGGTATCTCAAGTGGACTGTCAAACCATGCCCTTTCTTAGGTCTCGAGGTATCACTATGATTTTTTTGAAGAACCATGACTTACACATACGGAGGAGACCCCATACTGTAGAAGTGCAAGATTTTGTTGTGAGGTACGGAAATGAATACAATTTTGTTTTCTTTTATTTAAATAAAGAACAATGTCCCATTACCTTTGGAAAGATTTAGGGAAAAACAAACGGTGGAATGAACCACTGTGAAGTGTATGGTGGGAAATCTGGATTGTAAACATTAAAGGTTTTGTGAGCTTTCAGTGTGTATTATCATATTATTCAATATTATACAGTTATTTTAATAAAGATGCATTGAAGAGGATAACAAAGTTCTTCCCAGAAAATGGGGATCTTGACCTCATGTAGTTTTTTTACTTTAATGGATGGTGGTGCAGTGAAGATAGGCAGGAAAGCGTGGAGAGAGAGAAGGGCCACAGGTCAGACGCGAACCTGGGCCAACTGCAATTTGCCCTTGTGGCTATATCACCAAGTGAAGGAGAAAAGGGACCGCACACCAGCAAAGCTCCTGGAAAAAATATTTATTAACAAACCTTAAGTAACATTTCGGGCCACAGATTGCCCTTCTTCAGACTTGAAATGCAGTGCAGGACTAGTTGTATATATACAAAAAATTAAGGTCATGTGATGGATGCTGCCTACCAATCAGAAAGGAGGAAGACGTAAGACAAACGTGTATATAATCAACTATCAACGGGGAAAAGATATATACAAATGCAGATATATTACAAATATATAATAAATATATCAGATATACAGTGAATATATTGCAAATTCAGCTCATCAAATATATTGAAATATATACACACAAATATATGTAGAAAATACAGAAAATATGAAAGTACTAAATGTCCTGCAACTCTAAAAAGATTTGTAGATATAAAAATTAAATGTATGCAAACAAGTTACAATCAACACAGTCAAAAAAAAAAAAAGAATATATGAGAATATGAAATAATGTATAGGAATGGCAAAAATGGAGCGCACAACAAGTAAAGTTTATAAGAAAGGTCTCAAATCAAATTCCTCGTTAAGGCCACGAGGAGCTAAAAAAGCCTCTCTTTTTTAATAGAGGAATTGATATCATCACCGCGACAATGGGGTTCAACAACTTCAGTCCCACAGTAGGTGAGCGTAGATACATTATGTACAGCTTGTGAGAAATGAACCGCAACAGAGCTTTTAGTATCATGATTGCGTATGCATGACCGGTGCTCTGATATTCTAATTTTTAATGGTCTACTTGTTTTCCCCACATATGCCAAACCACAGGGACATTTAAGTAAATAAATAACATTGTTGGTTTGACAAGTGATAATCCCTCTAATCTTGAAAGGTTTGAGGTGGTGTGTCAAAGCATCTCAAAGTTGGATCAGAGCTGACAATATGCCGGTGTTTATTAGCAAAAGGAGAGTGGTGGAGAATACAGTTAAGATTAGAAGTGGTATTTTTAAACTTGGTACTAGACAAACATTCAGTTTGAGATATACTCATAAAGCGTTGGCGTGCATGCGTAATCCAACTCTGTTTATATTGCCTGTCAATAAAGCGTTTTTCAAGCTCATCCGCTTGCAATAAAAAAAATCTTCATTAGAGCTGCAGATACGGCGTATCCTATTAAACTGGGACACCGGCAAACGTTTTTTAAGAGCATGAAGGATCGTGTTTCTATCTGTGCTCTTGCGAAAATGATTAGATCCCAATAAATTGCCATTCCTATAGACAGTAATATCAAGAAAATTCCTTTTGTAGGCATCATAATAATTTTTGCTCTGAGATATAGCACGAAGTGAGCCAAACCAGCACCATGTCCTCTGGCAATTTCTGGTTGCGTGGCAACTACCAAACCAACAAGCAGCGCTCTCACATCAGATTCCAGATTGTGACTGCTGCCATAAATTACACAACAAAAATGCAACAAAAATAAACTTAATCCAAAAAGCCCACCTCAACAGCTGGCTTAATCCACCTGCAATTAAAGAACATTCAAATCTTCAAATCAGATAAACCTGTGACAAGGTGCTGATCTGAGGCCAGCATAACTGTACAATCACCTCCTAAATCACTCAGTTCTGAAAACTGGTTGATATCCCAGATATTACAAGAAATACAGAGAGAAGAAGTGGCTAAACATGCACTCCTAACAGGACGGGGGCTGACTGAGTAGGAATGTGACATTTTTATAAGGAGACCATCTATCATTTTTATAGTATCATTAATAAAGTGTCTGGAAGGGGCTTTTAAGAGAGCATCTAGACAGAGAATCATCCTGAGACAGTTGAATATAAAATCTATGTGGAGGGATTCCAGTTCATTTTATCAGAGGGTAGTCCCTGGAGCAGCACACATTAGTTCATAATACTGTCCCATAATATCTCCCATTTATCATATACTATAAATTTGATATAAAGCATAATATTGTACTGGTCAGAGAACATTGGATAATTATATAAAAGCTATATTTGACTCTCTGCTCTCAAAACATCAAGCACAAATTTATTAAAGTCATAAATCACTCTTTTTTCCTACTATCAGCGCATGAGTGTAATCTCCTTCCTGTCTGTGTGGAAGCTGGAGTTGGGTAGAACCTGGCAACAAGCCTAGCCCAGCAAAGAGACTGGCAGCAGTGGGACGCAGCCAACAGAGGAACACCTCAGTTAAATAATTATCATGTCACTGACTATTTGTGTGGTCCCTGAACATAAGAAATGAAATTTTGTGGTTATAGTTCCTGTAACTCGCTGTAACTAGCCCATTATGTGTCTTAACAACAGCTGGACAGAGCAAAATCCAGAGCCTAGTTCTCACAGAGAAGTTGCCCATGTCTGAACACAAACAACCCGAGAATGATATGAGGCACAGTGCGTAGACATTTTTTTGCCCCTGTAGTGTGAGGCTGGCTGTTTCCTGCTAAGATAGGCTAATCACACCACCCTTCCTATAAAAGTCATGTCACTTCTTGACAAGCAAGCAAATAAATTAATGTTGCACTATCTTGTAAACATACTTCTTTTCTTTTAAAGCATCACACACCCTGCTGTTGAACCACTGGAACAGCTGTGTTGCATCCTGGTACTGAGGCATCAACTTGAGCGAGTGCTTGTGATTCCACCTGACGCTCCATTTCCCAGAAGGAAGTCTGACACAAATATCGAGAATTCGGACCCTGTGCAGACTAAAAGCTCTGCTTCCAAAAACCTGCAGGAAGCATGGATCAAAACCACATCAGACCTGCACCTGGTGTATTCCTAGGCTAATGCTACTGTAATGCTACGGAAAACCATGGCTAGAGACAGTAACATTAGTTTATCTCCAAACAAGCCCTGTCAGTTGGACAGTGATTGCTTGGAGACAGTTTGCCAAGCACCAGGTGACTGTGCAATCGCCTCGCAATCAAAATTTAATTCAATTCAATTCAATTTTATTTATATAGCGCCAAATCACAACAAACAGTCGCCACAAAGCGCTTTGTATTGTGGGTAAAGACCCTGCAATAACACAGAGAAAACCCAACAATCAAAACCACCCCCTATGAGCAAGCACTTGGCGACGGTGGGAAGGAAAAACTCCCTTTTAACAGGAAGAAACCTCCAGCAGAACCAGGCTCAGGGAGGGGCAGTCATCTGCCGCGACCGGTTGGGGCTCAGGGGAGAGAGACAGGACAAAAGACATGCTGTGGACAAAAGTGGTTGCCGGCGTTGCACGCTTAACCTCTGTGCAACCAGCTTGCAGTTGGTTACAAAATGCAAAACAAATTCAGTGCAACCACAGATTTTTCTTAGTGGCACGGAGGTTGTCAATCCTATTTTCACTCAAGTGTGACCGAGGCATCAGTGCTGGTTGGCAGATGCAGAGGCATACAATCCTATAGCTTGTTTTAATAAAACACTACACTATTCCTCTGAATCTGTAACAACAGTCTGGACATTGTGTTTGTCCGGTTTGAGTTAAGTTGAAACATTTTAGGACCCCAGAAGTTGAATCAGTACTTCAGCTTTTCCTGGAGTATTTGTACTTCTACTTAAGAGTGTACTTTTGCCACCTCTGGTGTTTTGGCAGTAATTCAGTAGTAACTTTATTGGTGTAGATGAGATGGGTCTTTAAAGATGGTTTGTACAGGCATAAAAAAAAAATGTATATGGCCAGGTGAGTCAGACATGAAGAATGATGAAGCCAGAGTGAGCAAAGGCAGACAGGTGAATGTTGCTGAACAGGAGAGTGGAAGGTTACCTGGGTCAACGGGAACTGCGATCAGAATCAGAATCAGAATCAGGTTTATTTGACCAAGTATGTTTACACACACAAGGAATTTGGTTCCGGTTGATGGTGTCTTTTAGATGTCTGGTCTAAAAACAAGAGAGTTGAGTTCATTAAGAATAAGGTTCAACTAAGCAAAGCACAAAGACTTTTATAGCAGGCAGAGCAATGTGGTAGAGCTTGACTGCAGGGATGGGGTTGACATACCCCCATGAGGATGACTTGATGAGCCACCACTGTGCCTGCCGTGAGCACTCATATACTTTTTTGTTTTTAAGCCTATCTTGTCTGGCAGCTTTTGTAATCAGAATTATGATCTGAATGCACTGCTGTGCCAAACATATTTGCTTTTCCAAGATAAACTCTCTGCAAAGGCTCTTCCCGTCCCAAACTTACGGGCACCGAAAAGGCAGGGAAAGAACCGGGAGACAAGAGAAGAGGGCGAACACGACGGTAACAGTTTGAGATTTGAACCTGGCTAAATAAGAAAATATCACACACCTGTTAAGAACATAACAACAGTAAAATCTCACTTCACTGCCATTTTGGCTTCAGCACTTTGGCTTCTTGAAGTTTTGGCTACTTTCCGGGAGAGCTACCCTATCACAAGCTGCACAACTGTCCAACTTTTTGAAAAATGGCCTTTTCTATTGATGGGACAAGTTCTGGAGCTGGCCGAGGTAATTGTTGTGACTTATTTGGCCTCGCAGCGGACCAACCAGAATATTACAGTTAAAAAACCTGCAGGGGTTTGGCAGTCCTAAAGACATCCCAACATTTGTTTTTATCACCCATGCAGTCTCATGTGAAGCATTGTCTCACAGCTACTTGGAAACTTGCAAAGAAATGTGATGAATGCTCCATTTTTCAGAGGTTGCTGTCAGTCTGAATTCGAACCAGAAAATCTTTTCCAAGTTTCACTGGGAAAAGAATGCTTTTGTCATTATATGCTGTCCTACAAATTACTAATATTTTAAGAGAAAAACCTTGCAAAAATATATATATCTCTATTAAGTTCTGTTGAAAGCACATGAGTCTGTCAGACAGGAAGCATTGCTATATTAACAAAGACCTTTCAGCAAAACGCATCCCCGGTTTTTATTCTTCATGCTTAGAAACATCTCCTACCCCCACAAACCTCCCTTTTCCCTATACTCTCTGGCATGACTGACCACCATAGCTTTAATTATAAAAGAAAGCAGAGACCTTGGAAGGGTTTAAAATCACAAAGCACATCACTTGAGTTTTTAAGCAAGCCTTTCTGCCTAGGGTAAGTTTGTGCTATACTGCACAATATATATCCTCCCTTATTTTCTCCTCTCTCTTTCCTCTTTCTCTATAATCACGGAGTGATGTTTTGACTGGCCAAATCCCCACCATTTCTCCCGAGGTTAGAGCACAGTCAATCTTAAAGGCTTGGACTGATCTTTTTATTTTTTTTTATTTTTTAAAAGAACCTCTAGATCATGTTACCTCCACCCAACAGGCAGCTCCATTGATCCTGTCGTGCGCTTTGTGGCCTCCACCAAGTCTGCGCTGTTCATGTAGACTTTGCTTCTCATGCCCCGCCTGTTACGGTGCCCTCTCTTTTAAGTGACATATTTAAGGTGGGCAATTAAGGCTAGATCAAAGTGCTTCTACTTCTTAGGGGTGTGAAAAGGCAAGGAGTCAAAAGTTATTGCCTAAGAAGTAAACCTAACAGCCTCGTGATCACCAAGAAAAGGGGAAAGCGGTAGATGCACTAGCATTTATTCTCTGCTGGAAACATGCAATCATTTGAAAGAGGATAAGGCTGAAGTTCACACATTAATGGAGCCACACCTTATCAAAACATAGTACCTAAGTGAGACACTGGTGCCCGAGCAAACTTTCCCCACATGAAACAAAAATGACCTGGAAAAAACTCAGTTCTTCAATGAAGTTGACTTTTGCACTCTGTGGATTTGGTGTTTATCCATCAGGGCGGTGAACACCCATGGACGTACAGTACAACATTACTCAGTGTTTCCAACAATGTTAGCTATGTGCCTTACATTTCCCTCTTAATGCAACGCAGATCTGAGAAAATCATGTACTTGTACTGACCACAACTGCTGTTAATGATTGTGAAGTGATACCAGTCTCCACTTGGGGGACGTGCATGTAAAGGATGACTTACTCCTGGGACATGACCAGTTCTTCTTCTAGTTCATCATCAGTGTCCCCTCTAGCCCAAACATAACATTTACAAGAAGGACAGAGGAAGAAGAAACACTTGGCCGAATACAGACTGATGTAAATATTATTGGGAAAATGTTTGCCCAGGCAGGGAAGAGATAAGCAATAAAACCGCAAAGTATCAGAATGGAAATCGGCACAGAGCTGCTTCAACATCGCACGGACGGTAATTTATGACTTTTAACTTGGCGAGATTTGAACTTGGCGTCCGCTGTTGCTGACTGCCTCTTATAAACCCACAGAGCATCCAGCACACAAAGGTACAAACAACCTCGCTCTGATACTCGAGGTAAAATAAACGCGGATTAGGTTTCTACTGAGCCAGCAGATTGTTGGCGATAAGAAAGAATAAGAAGACACTGGAAAAAGGGGCTAGAACAAAATATTTCTTCTAAATAACATTTATTATTTTTGGCTCTGTCTCCGATTGAGAAAACTAGATCCTACAGGTATGACACCATCAAAGAAGAACACCATCAGCATGCCTCATGCTTGTTTTACTATTTTAGGCTCTATGTTAATATAGGTGGAAGGAGTCTTCTAGAGACAGATAAAAAAATAAGCTCATTTTTTTCCTCTCAGGAAAAAGACTGCCCTGTTTTATACTCGGAGAGCACACGAAAAAATAACATTGGATGTCTGAGTTTTATCAGATGTAATTCCTATGCACACTTGTGGCAAAGCTCAGGCAATAATGTGATCCTAATGGAGTAAAAAGGGGGCTTGAGTAAAGTGCATATATTTTTATTAAATAGGCTGAAAGGTGCGACATGAAGTTTGATGACTGGGCCCATATAACGCTAAAACCATAGCTGATTTGACTTTGGCAGCTCTCCCCTCACAGGCAGTGTCCTCGGGCAAAGCTGCAGTGCTTATAATGAATCAGGTAATTTTATATTGCTCCTTGAAAGTCTCATTCTGACCATGTGTACCGCATGAATTTCTTTTCAAGGAAGAGGAACAAAGCCACAGGAGTCAAATCCGGTGAGCGTCATGGTTGCTTTCCGACGACTATGTTGGTATGGCCAAAAACACTCCTGCATATTCTCTGAACTTTAGACACCTTGAGGACATCACATTAAAAGTCCACACTAACAGGCAATGTTTATGGTGCAAAAACCATAAACATGGTGCAAAAACCCTCAATAAAAAATGCCACGGATGGATGCTCTTCTGACCTGATGATCCACCTTTAGGCTTGGACACTGAACACTGCTGCTTCGTGTTTGTCACCACTGTTTTGTTCCTGGTGTGGAAATTGGATCAGCTTGACATGGGAGCTTAAGTTAGTAATCTACCTGGGTTTGAACTCCATATTGAAATAGCAGATGCACAAGTACAAGTGGACAGAGCGGCGCTTCCACAGAGTGATCTACAAATGGGAAACATCCTGGAAGAAATCCAGAGATGCACCAGGATGCACAAACTTGCTGAAGTCGTTGGTCCACCGCTTCAGGCCACTGCCACAAAAGTTGGTACAGATAACTTTGCTGATCCCCATACTTTGCATCTAATGCTAAGAACAGGTTGAATTTTTACAGTTTCACCTAACATTTCTATGCCCACCTCAGCAATTCCCTAAGTTTTGTGCACCACTTTAAGGTTGACCATTATAGTTAAAATTGGAATGCCACCATCAATGTACACGGATAACCAAGTGGACTGAGGCTCATATTAATCTGTAAACTATGGCGATGAACTTGCCTTTTGCTCTAGCATCATTGTAAATTCAAAGTTCCAAATAACTTTTGAATGTTGCTGACTGCAGGCTTACTTGTGGTTCCTAGGATACTTCAGAGCAGAATGGGAGGCAGAACCTTCAGCTTTGAGGCCCCTCTTCGGTGGAACCAGCTCCCAGCTTGGATTCAGGAGACAGACACCCTCTCTATTTTTAAGATTAGGCTTAAAAGTTATTAGTATAGTTAGTTACAGTATCATAGTTATTATTAATCTCTGACTCTCTTCCACAGCATGTCTTTTTTCTGTCTCTCTCCCCTCAGCCCCAACTGGTTGCGGCAGATGACTGCCCCTCCCTGAGCCTGGTTCTGCCGAGGGTTTCTTCCTGTTAAAAGGGAGATTTTCCTTCCCACTGTTGCCAAGTGCTTGCTCACAAGGGGTGGTTTTGATTGTTGGGTTTTCTCTGTAGTTATTGTAGGGTCTTTAACTTACAATATAAAGCGCCTTGAGGCTTGGCGATTTGGTGCTATATAAATCAAATTGAATTGAATTGAATGTATTATTTAATATTCCTTCATTTGTCTTTACCGTAACCATTGGAGCCTGCCACACCCATTAATACGGCTGAGTGAGCCAAGCTTAAAGCGATGCATTATTTAGAGGCAGTGTGGTGGACTTGAATGACATGCAATCAAATCAGGGCCTCTCATTACCTTTAACAGCAGTTAACTCGCAACCAGTTTGACAACAGGCTGGAGGTCAACGCACGTTATCTTCCTACTGTTTCAGTGATTGTGCCCTACAGGTAACCCATGTAATCCAAATATACAGTCCCTGTTGCATGGTAACAGAAGAACCCGTTAGTTTTACTGCATTACCTTTATTGATGATCCCTCCACCCGTGCAGCTCAGTGACCCCAAATGTGGGGTTTGTGTATTTTTCTGAACATTACTTAAATGTGACTGAATGTGACAAATGAACTTTTGCCTCTGGGTGAAAAAAATAAAAGCCATTTGAATCACATCTTATAAAAAGTCCCCTTAGGCTTAATCACTTCACAGCTGGTTGAAGTGGCTTTAGTGCCAGTTTTCCTTCCTGTAAAGACGGCCTGTCTTCTCTCATTTCGAGATGTGTCAAGTCTAGAAAGTCCCAGAGCAGCTGATGAACTGCTTTCCTGTTCGTTTATAGCATTAAAAACCAAACAACGAAGAACAGAGAGAAAACATTTACTTCTGAGCTCAGTGTAGTGAGTCATAGAGAAAATGAAAAAGAAACTATATACTCAGAAAAAAAAGGGGGCTTATATACATTATTATACTTGCACTGAACCATCAAAGTCTGTATCTTCTTTGCTGCGTGTGCCTCATACAGTATCAGAAGCCTTTAATTTTATTTTACTGGCCTGGCCAGTGAAGTATCCTTTTCTTTGCCTTTGATCATCCATATTTTATCTGCTTTGATCGTTTTACCAGTGTTGGATGATAACATGCAATAAAATACAGGAAGACATGACAAGAAACAGACTGTTGAGAGTAATACACCCTTACTGCTCTGACAGGAATCAGGAAGGTAAATGACAGCCAGGTGCTGCTAATCACATACTCTCAATTAAGTGATAATCAACAAGTGTGAGCACCTCTATAGAAGCAGAGGTTTAAGCAGTTTGCTGGTCTGAAGCGTTCAGGTAAAGTTCAAACTCAGGCCAGAAAACAAACAAAAAAACAACACTTGAGACTCTAAAGGCCTCAGTTAGCATGTTAACTCTTAGAGCTCATGACGGTATAGTTTGAAAAAGAAAAAAAAAGGCTGTAGAAGTATGGCTGGTTTTGGGAGGGTTTCCAGGAGAAAGCTTCTTCTCTCTGAAAAGAACATGGCAGCATGGCTTTGTTTTGAACAAACCACAGCACATCTGGAACAATGTCCTTTGGTCTCCAGACGAGACCAAAGTGGAGATGTTTGGCCATAATGCACAGCACCACGTCTGGCAAAAACCAAACACGGCATATCAAGACAAACACCTCACACCAGCTGTCAGCACGGTGGTGAAGGGGTGATGATTTGGGCAACTTGCAGTCACTGAGCTGACCGTGAACTTCTCTAAATGTCAAAGTATTCTAGAGTCAAATGTGAGGCACATCTGTTCAAGAGCTAAAGCTTGGTCCAAAGTGGGTCATGCAACAGGACAATGAGCATGATAGAGGCATACAGAAAACAATTACTTCAAGTTATTGCTGCTAAAGGTGGTGCTACGAGCTGCTGAATCATGGGGTGTATTTTCATTTTCACATAACTGTGTATGTGTTTTCATATAACAGCACCCTAACAAGATGAGGACTGTTTAGCTGTGCTTTTCTATTATTGAAAAACACTAAAATGGTCCACTTGAAACAATAACATTAATTGATAACCCGATGAGTCCTCACTGCTCAGCCTGTATTTGTTCTTATAGTCTTACTGGCAGTGACTAAGCCTGCTGAGCTCTGACACTGATCTTAAGATCAAAAGAAGAAGTTTCCTGATATTTAATTTGTCCGCAGCTTTGATGTATCATGGCTTTATCCTCTATGAATAATCCATATACGGCTGATTCAAGACTGCCAAGGTTGTAAAGCTATCATAACAAAGCAACGGGTTATTGCTGATGAGCTCTGTGAGGCCAGCTCCTCTGCATTCAAGGGAGCGCCAGAGACTGAGAACAATGACGCATGTGGTCGGCTTGAAGTCACAACTGGTAACCAGTGCCGTGGCGCCCAAACACTGGGCCACGGCAGGAGGTGCGTGTCTGTTTTCTTAAGCCTGCTTGGCGCAGACAATGGCGCTGCAACCTGACGCTGTCTGGCTGTTTGTTTCCCCTCGAAAATCTGCAGATCGCCAGCAGAAGCTGAGGAGTATGGTCCAAAATCAGACGCGTGCGTGAGTTCAGTTAATTCTGGATCTCCGCGGTTTCCTGGCTTCACTAAGACTCAACAGTCAGATCTGATTATGACCAAAAGGTGATGTTCAGCTGTTATTGAGGTTAAATATATAAATAAGTCAGGATATGTCACTTACTCATGGCAATAGAGTATTTCTACGGTCACAGCAAACAGGACAGAAAAGATGAGACGAAATCTCCCTAATACCTTAAAAGCTGCATCTGACCGAAGTGTTGCATTTATAATCAACAGCAGAGGGTCTACAATTTATTTCCACTCATTGCAAGTTTTTATTTTAAGCAGCAGTGAATAAACAAGTGTTAGTGTTGCAAATAATCTATTTTTAAACCAGTGTGGAAACCCTGGAATGGCAAAATAATGCCACTGACCAAACTATTTATGGCTCTAATTAACAGCCACTTTAGAAATTCAGCACTTTTATCTCTATCAGGATCATAGACTGTATATAAAAGATAGAGTCCCAGTTTGAAAATTGAAGCCAGCAGTACATTTTCTTGAGCCTCTAGTTTCATGTGTTATTTAACACAGTATGAGTTCATTTTGTAAGTTATGGACCCATTTAGAATAAAATAGATGATAATGGGCGTGAAATAGATACTTGTGGGCGTGAAATTTGATATCCACTGTAGAAATTAAGGGTGACATCCAGTTTTATTTTCAGTCTTTTGGTAGGTTTGCCCCCCCCCAACTTTAGTCTGGTTGTAATACAGAATAAACAACCTAAATGAAGCAACATATGCTATTAAAGGATCATTGTGCTATTCTATTTAAAAAATAAAAAATAAAAGCTCTGGCAACATGCTTGTCTGATGCATGGACATCAGGATAACTGAACTCTCAACTCTAGCTGAATGCAAAAACACAACAACAGAGGAACACCTTTAACCTGTTTCTAAAGGCCGTCATTGGGTGAAGAAAAAAAATATCCAGGTGTGTATTGAAGTCATTGGGGGAAACTGTTTCCTCGATAAACATTTTCCTGATGACTTTATGGTCTCAGTCATTAGTTTTCAGTCTTTTTGATGGCAACATGATGCTTATTTTGCGAATCATTGTCCTCATTGGTGTCCTAAAGAACAATAAGGTAGGATCTGCTTTACCAGGTTATTTAAAAAGTTAGTGAATGTGTGTCCTTTGGATTCATAGTCAGATCCCATCTCCTCTTCTGATGTCTGGGGTCCAAAAGCTAAGATAGCGAGGCTAAAAACGCTCAGCTCTATGCTTCACAGCAGGATAGTAGTCTACCACCACCTTTGCTTTTCTGGCATTTGTGCCTAGATTTCAATTTTAGGATGCTTTGAGTACCTCTGTTATGATACCTCTAGTCTGACCCTCTGAAGTTAACATGCTTCAGACCAGGCTAGCCATGTAGCATAGGTTACCACAGTAACTAACCAGTTTAAAACTGAGCTTTGGGATACCTGTGCAGAGCCCAGCGATGGCTGAATAACCCATCATCCTCCTTTTGTGGTGCAGGCCTCTGTCTGGCAATGTGCACACATGTAAAGAAAACACTCAACACCATCTGACAAGTTTAGAAATATAAGCCAAGAAGGGAAGTCAAACTGAGGTTTGCAGTGTTGCACTGAAGCAAAGGCCAGAATTAGACCCTAAAACACCTAAAAATGTAAACAACAAGCTTACGAGCGGTCAGCGCCTCGACCGTGATTAGAAGAGAACCGTGCAGAACGATAGCTGACATCTGTCCAAAGGTAATGTGGTCGAGACATTTCTCCTGAATCCAGAAACATACCCAGTACGCACATCTCAGCAGATTTTATGAAACAGAGGAGGCAGATGGTGCAGCTGCTTCCAATTTTTCTATGAATGAAGTCTGGGAAAACACAACTGATCAATAGGCTGTAATATGAGGGTCACACCCTTACTGTAGACAGTCCATATACTCTGTCAACATCTGCCAAGGGTGTGGTTTCCAGTCTTTACATTCCCACCTCTTTATATTAATTTTCTCTGTCACTTGCATTCATAAAAACTTAAATAACATTTTATTATAGACATTAAAGATGTCAAATGGCATTACACAAGTCAGTGATAATCATCGCCTCTTTGCTTGAAGTTCATAGTTTACCTTAAGAGGTTTAAAGACTTGGAATGGCCCTAATATTCCTGCCAACCAGTTCCACCCACTAGAAACACTTAAACATTATAGATTTAGAACAAGTTAAGGTAAATAATAAGAACTGTTACTCACTCCATTTAGGCGCCAACGTTTTTTAATAGTGAATGTCTAATTATAGAGATAAAAAGTGGTGTCTTTTCACTCCTCATTCTCAGATTTCTGCAGTCCAAAGAGACTGAACTACTGTGCAAGGCTCAGGTCATGGGAAGGTCACAGTGATGACAAAGAAAAGTGTCACAGCTAAGATGCTCTTCGAAGGCTGCTAAAGACATATTTGTTAAGTACCTCACGGCCAAAACACAAAATTTCCCTCTAATACTGAGGAAATCCCCCCTTGATTCATTTGTTGTGGTTTGGAAAGATAACAACTACAAACAGACTAGATTTTTGACTGGAAGAAATAATTTTGAACAATTTGCAATCAGATTTTGGACTGCAGTGATGGCCGAGGTTGAGAGTGTGAATCCAAACAGAATAATGAAAGTGTTTTTGAGCGTGGCTTGATAATAATGTTTGGACAACTGTTGTGCAGAGGGATCTAAGTTCAGGGTGGCAGGTTGCGGGCTCACACACTGACTAAACATCACACGTTCTGCTTGGTTCAAGGTGGTGAAGCACAAAAGGGTTTGAATTAAGTGGAATAGGAATTAGGGGAGCGTGACCTACAACAACAACAACTGCTTGAACAAATGAAAAGAGGCTTCTTCCAGATATGATATTGTTTGCCTAAATGGAGAAGAGTGGCATAACATAAATACACAAAACCACAGGCTGCATAGACAGAAATAAATGAAATATTTTGCAGTTCAATGATTTTTCAATTTCATTTACAGTGTAGGTCACCATCAGTTTAGAGCATGTAACTATCTAATGTGTGCATTTTTCTTTTTCTTAACTGTTGGAAAGAAGCAATGACAAACCAGCCTGATGTCTGAGATCAGTTTCCAATCTCTCACAGAATTAACAGAAAAATGAGTCATAACAAATACTGATCAACTATTTTTCAGATGTCTGCTTCGGGGATAAAATATGCTTTTTTTATGGACGTTTTATGGACCTGTTGCCACTGATTTTCCATCCCGTTCTTGTGTATTTTGGCATACCTCAACCTTTTCTCCCTGCTTCCCTTCCTTTTGAACAACTTCTTGACAGCCACTCTTCCACTGAGACCACATCTGACGAGGCTTCAGTGAATAGTAGATGATCAACTGAAGGGTCAGATGCATCTCATGGGTCCTGTGTCAGGTCTTCGCTGGATTTTTTTCTTCTTCTTTCTTAAGCACATGACTCTCAGTTCATCTGCTGCACATAGTTTTATTTGGGCCTGCCACTTCTTCTCTTGTCATCCACTTGTCCAGTTTTCTCAAATTTTAAAAAAGACACACTGCCGAGATGAGCCACATTTTTGGCTAACAGCTCTTTGGGGTCATCTTGTTGGTACAAAAATGTTTTTTAATGCCTGTTAAACTGTAATCTTTGACATTCTTCATATAGTCAACCAAAGAAATGGGAATGGGAAGTTATGTACTTTTGCCACAGGCTGGTAATAATTTAGAATTGGTTCTTGGTTGTCTGTGATGTGTAGACACAACACTCTTTCATCCCTTGAGTTACATGCCACTTCTTCTATCTGCTGTTGGTACATGCTGTGCAGAGGCCTGTCTTTCCTGTTCTTGCTCCTGTTCTTTCTCAGGTTTCTGCTGCCTGAGGTATTCAATAAATACGTGATCATTTGTGGCCATCTTCCTGATTTCCACATGGATCTTTGTTATTTCATCCAGAATAGTGGTTCTGATACTCACTAGTCCTCAGTCTCCTTCCTTCCATTTAGCATACAGTCTCAGGGTGCTGGATTTGGGGTGAAACCCTCCCTTCATGGTAAGCTTTCTCATCTTGACATCAATGCTTCTATTTCCTCCTTTGGTCAGCTGATTATCCCAGCAGGGTGTCTGATGACTGGCAGGGTGTAGGTGTTGATTGCCCAGATCTTGTTCTTCCCATTCAGCTGACTCTTCAGGACTTGCCTTACTTTCTGCAGGTACTTGGCAGTTGCACCTTTCCTAGCAGACTCTTCGTGGTTCCCATTTGTCTGTGGGATTCCAAGGTACGTGTAGCTATCCTCAATGTCTGCAATCTTGCCTTTTGGTAGTGCAATCCCCTCAGTTCTGACTACCTTCACTCTCTTTCTTACCATCCGACAACACCTATCCAGTCTGAATGACATTCCAATGTCATTGCTGTAGATCCTGTGGCTGATGGTTGCTCCATTCTGTAGTCGGTATCCATAGCCAGTCTTGTTGATGATCTGGCTGAAGGGATTCAGGCCTATGCAGAACAGCAGTGGGGACAGCGCATCTCCTTGGCAGAGCCTGCGCTTGATGGGGACTTGTGCGATTGGCTTGAGGTTGGCCTGTAGTGTTGTTCTACACATTCCCATTGAGTTCCTGATGAAGTCCTGTTGATCTTGTATAGTTCTAGGAATTCCAGGATCCATGTTGAGGCATTGAGTCATAGGCTTTGTTGTAATCAATCCAGGCGGTGCACAGGTTGGTCAGTCTAGTTTTACAGTCTTGAATGACTGCTCTATCTACCAGTAGCTGGTGTTTTGCTCCCCTGGTATCTCTGCCAATTCCTTTCTGGGCCCCACTCATGTATTGAGCAATGCACATATTCATCTTAGCTGCTATGATGCTTGACTGGAGTTTCCATGTGGTGCTGAGGCAGATTATTCGCTGGTAGTTGGATGGGACCAGTCCCTTCTGGGGATTCTTGGGGATCAGGACTGTTTGGCCTTATGGTCAGCCAATCTGGGTGCATCTTGGCCTTTAGCAGCTGGTTCATTTGTATTGCCAGATACTCATGGAGTGCAGTCAACTTCATTAGCCAGTAGGTGTGAATCATATCAGGGCCTGGTGCTGTCCAGCTCTTCATATTTGAGACTCTATCTTGGATATCTGCCACTGTGACTGTTACTGGAGTCTGTTCAGGGAGGTTGCTGTGGTCTGCTCTTAGATCCACTAGCCACTGAGCATTATTGTTGTATGTTGCATCGGTCAGCCAAAGCTGTGAGTCATTGCTTGGCAGTTTCTAAGGCCTCAAATATGGACAGCTTGTTGTACTTCTTAGGCACCCCTTTTTTTATCACATGTTTCTGCAGCTCTGATAGCTGGCTAATTTCCCTCCATGCTGCCTTGATTTTAGCCTCTAGTCTTCTTTTCCGTGGAGGGTCTGCTCTTTGTGAATGTCCATCTTATAGCCAAGCATCTCAAGGACACAGGACCCATGAGATGCATCTGATCCTTCAGTTGATCATCTACTATTCACTGAAGCCTCGTCAGAAATGGTCTCAGTGGACAGGTGGCTGTCAAGAGGTTGTGCTTAAGAAAGGGAAACGGGGAGAAAAGGCTGACATATGCCAAAAAAGTACTGGATGGAAAATCTGTGGCAACAGGTCTGATGGAGTGATGAATCCAAATCTGACATTTCTGTGAAATGCCGAGGAGGCTCTGTCATTTGGATTCAGCATACAAAAGTCCGTAAGAAAAGCACATTTTTATCCCTGAAGCAGACATCTGAAAAACAGTTGATCGGTGTTATGACTCAGTGTTCTGTTAATTATGCGAGAAATTGGAAACTTATCTCAAATATCAGGCTGGTTTGTCATTGCTTCTTTCCAACAGTTATGCAAAAGAAGAATGCACACATTTGATAGTTAAATGCTTTAAACTGATGCCGTGACATACACTGTCACTCAAATTGAGTGTTGTGTAATTAAGTGTTGAGTGCTGCCTGTCCTGGTTGTTGTACTTACGGTGGTGAAAGTAAAACATTGACTGTTTAACAACAACAGCATTTATTTTTTACAGTGAATTAAATAACGGACAGCACGATAGCATGGTGGTTAGCACTGCTGCCTCACAGCTAGAATGACATCTAGAAGGTCTGTGTTCAATTCCACCTTGGCCTGGGCCTCTCGATCTGTGGTGTTTGCATGTTCTCCCCGTGTCTGTATGGGTTCCCTCCGGGTACTCCGGTTTCCTCCCACAGTCCAAAGACATGCAGTTACTGTGGTTAGGTTAACTGGTCACTGTAAATTGCCCATAGGTATGAATGTGAGTGCAAATAGTTGTCTGTCTCTCTGTGTTGGCCCTGTGACAGGCTGGCGATCTGTACAGGGTGTACCCTGCCTCTCACCCTATGATAGCTGGGATAGGCTCCAGCCCCCCGCTACCCTGAACAGGATAAGCGGAAGAATGAAATATCTTGATTTTTAGTAAAACGATTGCTGAGAATCCAACTGAGAATCTATAGCTTCAGCTTGATATAAAATAAACCACTCTCAACAAACCAGGAAAATCTTTTGATGGAAGGCAAAGGTGCCAGTAGGTTGGGTTTTGTAGCCTTGCTAGCTTGTCAGCCAACTAACCTAACAGCTAACCTTGAACCAAATTCATCAGTGTATCGAAGAAAATGGGGGAGAAACTTGCTGCGGATGGGAGAAGCCTGATTTCTAAGACATGGTGGGAAAGTTCCTGTTTTTCTAAACCTAACTGTGACCAATCAGCCAATAAAAACAAAAGCAATAAACCACAAACCCCTAAACAAGAAGTTGCCCAACAGCATATGAACTCTTCAGGTGAGAATATCGTGTTTGACTCACGTCCTTTTTATGACCTACCAGAGCCACTATGGTTGTAAATGGGAATCACTGGCGATCGATATGGTCTGTCGTTTAGGTTTGAGGACGTGCTGTCAAACTTTAAATCATAAAGAGAGACACAGAGTAAAGCCTTTCTTAATCCCTTCACCTCTGCCTTTAAGTAAAGTCAGTTTTCAAAATATCTTCCCAGCTGCAACTCCTTCGTGTCCTAACGTTGGACCTTTAACATTTGTCTAAAGAACTGTGAATAAATATGAAATATCCTGACAAAGTAGTTTAAAACCTTACACATTAACACAACTTTTCCATGGAGACAAGAGTGAGGTGTGTTCTGTTCTGTCTAAATCCGACAGCTGCACTTGGAGGCTCAGTGAAGTATTAGGAAACTATTAATTGGACATGAGTGGGAGCAAGAACCACTAGCCAGGAATGGCTCTCAGTGTGACCTTTGCACAAAATTAAAGTTATACACTCAGGGACTGATTTTCTACACTTCACTGTACTTTTCCTTGTGATATATGGGCAGTGAGAGTGAAGCTAGCCTTGTGACAGGTATACACAATAACACTGAGTCACTGTAAGAGGAACACGGAGGTTTTTAAAGTACTGCCCTTTGTACTTCCCATGTATTTATAACAATTTCCAAGCACCGCATTCCTCACTTCAAGAGCACAAGGTGGCATCCTGACAGACGCAATCATTAGCCAGGCTGTGTTGGATACCTAGCACTTTGCTCTGGTGGAATATAAGTCAAAAAACAATTTAACATATTCACCCTAATCTACCTGTAGAATGATTAGCTGAATGGCGATATACGATATATATCTCGATATTTTTCTTCCCAAAAGGTATAAACACAAAGGCACTTCAGAGTCAAAGCTACGTGTCCCAAACGTCACACAGGCACTTTTATTAACATTCAGCTGTGGATGTACATGAGAAATTGCTCAAAAATAAACTATTGGCATATTTAACTAATAATGCTCCTCAAATAAAGTAATTTTTTTTTCTCTATAAAAAAAAGACTCACAGCTGTGCTATTAAGAAAAAGATACAGAGCAAAATAGCAAAAGGCTTTGAAAAGCGAGTCTGGTGAAGTCTACTTCACTGGAAAGTGCTTCCTCCTGTGTGTACTCCTGTACATCTAGTACTCTGTGCAAATAACAAAACATGTAACAGACTGAATGAACAAAACTCCATCCTTCAGTCAGCAGGGCTCTAGACAGGAAATCCACAGACATGTGCACTGACGTATCACAGCAACGGGCCTACCCGCTCAATGCGGCGTCTGCAAGCACACAAAAAAGAGCCACTTCCGCTATTAAGGTCATGTGACTTACGGTACAGACCAACTTCTGCTATCTAGTTGTGGCATGGCCATGGACGCGTACGAACGGATGTGGTACGAAGGCCGTATGTACACAAAACACGGCGACAGCGGAGGATTTCAGGTTTCCAAAACTCTCCAAAAGTCGCTGACGTCACCGGGAAAAGTCGCTACATTTGTCGCGAGTGGAAAACTGAAATCTAGCCACAAAGTTGCTAAGTTGGCAACACTGCCATGATGTCGCTTCCTGCATGATTTACGGGTGAAGCGGTGAGGAGAGAGGCGGGGCAGTGTGAAGTGGTGCAAAGACAAACAAGTATGATTGTATCGCCACGATATCGATATAAACAATATTGTCTCAGCTTATATTGTGTATGAAAATATATCGATATTTCTTAAAAACTCGATATATCGCCCGGCCCTATTTCAACCTGCAATGTAAATGGTTTGCAGCGCCATTTGGTGCTGAACAAAAAAACAAACAAAGAGAGCTCAAGTCACTGCCATCTATTTTAATAGATTATTTTACAATATTTTCAACGAGAACCTCAAAAGCAATGAACTGCTCATAAAATTGTTATTGGTGTAATATTTCCAAATGTGAAATGGCATCTAATCTTTTTGCTGACATTGCCTCATACTGGTTTTGTATCAGCCAGTATGAATGCAGATACATAACAAAAAAGGGTAATAAAAAGCCAAATTGTCGAGCTACAGAGAGCAGTTATGTGATTCCTTCTGGCTAATGCCATCTTTTGTTTGCTCTCCACACAGATGGTTTACCTGCATGCAGCCTGGGCTCCCGGGACTTTTACCTGCGAGACATAAAACAGGTTGGTCCAGGTGTATTCAGTGTATATTATTTTAATACTCCTGTTATGTGATCTGTGTAGATTTATTAAGTGCAACCGAAGTAGTTTTTGTCTGAATTTTAATTAGCGTATATTGTATTTGTGACCACTTTTATAAAACATTTATACTTTTTTGGGGAGAAAAATAATTTTTAAATGTGTCAAACAGGCAACAATCTTGTATTCAACTCATTCTTGAGTCCATTTAACTTTGCTAGCATGAAGCTGATTATGGTGATGGAATACACTTTATATTATTCTTGTCTAACATGCAATCTGTAATTTTTATGAGACTGACTTGAAGCCATATTAAGGAACAATCTGTGTTCCTCGAAATGGAATTTACTGGGTAAGAAAGCCACGGGGGGCCCTCCCACAGGTTTGGCTATTTGTTCTGGGGCTGAGGAGAGATGTGAAACAGTTGGAAGAATTGTAGAGCCCACCTATGGACTGACAGCCCGAGACCAACCCGGCCTTTTAAGGGCTGCTGGAGAGCCTTTGCCCTGTTCATATCAAGCACACATGGCTGGGCACAAGGGATGCAAACAAAGACACGGACAGATACACAACTACTACACACACTGCATGTCACTAACACAATGCTGTGCCTAGAACATGAGATCACATGTTTAATGTTAGCTGAGCTAAGTCCCATCCCCTCCCTGCTGCAGCCTTTGAGAAGCCTGCTCTGTCCCATGAGAATTCTTGCAAAATAATATTAATGATGATGATGATGATGATGATACAGATGATGATTAACAGGAGGTAAGGGGAGGGTGAGAGGGGGAAGTTGGCAGTTTTGTTTTAATCCCTTCCTTCCAACCTGAGGCTTGGCTGTGTGAGATTTAGGGGGGGGGGTGCATGGGAGTCGGGTGTGACTGTCACCTTTTCCCTTTGACTACGGTCCACCTCAAACCACACAGCTGGATGTGCACAGGCCTTCCCATCAGCCAGCAGCTAGGCTTGTCAGCCAATCAGGCACCTGCATGATTACCAACAGCTGGAAAAGTAAAACAGGCTGAGAGGAAGGGGGTCGAGGGAGGCTCTGTGCTGTGTGGTGGTGAAGGGAAAGAGGCAGAAAAAGGCAGCTGAAGAAAGAAGGAAGGAAAAAGAGGGATGGAGCATGAACTGAAGGCCTGCAAAGAGAGGGAGGGAAAAAAGACAAATGAGCAAAACAGTGACATCTAACAAAGCAGGGCACTGTGGTGGGTTTTTTAATATGTTTCCTTATGTTTCACAAAAATCACATTGTGTCCTCACAGATGTCCTTTATTGTTATGCTGTGGGATAATTATGTGAGGTCACACATTTGAAGGGTGAGGACCCCTCAATATGAAACACATGCATTGGCCTTTTGGGTGTAATAAGTATTTGCTAGAGTTAATAAATTGGTGACAACAACTTGGGCTGTGTTCATGGACACTCAAACATTCTGTCCCTTTGTGAAACCATCACAGTTTCTTCTCACTATGCGTGAGTCATGCGTGCCTTTTACAAGTAGACGGCACTAGGGGTGAAATTTATGTGAAAGGCAGAAATGGTGTTTCTCGTTCGCTGCCTGGATGAACTAGAAAGTTAAAAATGCCTGAACTCGGAGTAGCCTGAGGAAACTAATTGCTTTTGCCATCGCCAGAGGCTCAGTGCTTTCCCCTGACCTCTCGCAAACTTTTGCTTCCTTGAAGTGCGTAATAAGCACAACACGTCTGCTGTGCTTTCAAGTTCCTAACCATAACGCAGTGAGTGTTTTCAAAATGACAGTTCTTTCAATTGTCAGACAAAAGGCTTCACTTTCACCCCGCAGTGGCTTTCTGAACCGTCTTGGTTCGATTGTGCTCGCTCCGCTCAACTCTGAAATCCTCTGTGGTTGTGAGAGCATTCATCACTCTCACTCGAATAGCTTTAAAGTTTTCCAAGGGGAAGGAAAGGGAATCTAGAGTCAAGCCAAGGACATAATGGGGACTTTGTTTCCATTTTAAAAATCAATACAACAGTTTTGATAATTTCCATGTCTTGTTTTCTGTAACCTACAACACAGTTTTGTTGTTTTCTGAAGTGAAGTTGCATATTTATTTATTTCTGTTTATCTAGTCTGAATAACACACGTTGCATGAAATAATCCAAATGCTGAAAAGTCCTTCCAGATTATCATGAAGATGCACCAAATTTACCACTAAATTAGTATAACCTTGGCAAAAAATCTGCTGCATCAGATGCAGACTGTACATAGGAGATGGACGTAGTCACCTTGACATCACCGGTTGGTTTCTGGTCCACCTTTTGAAGCATCTGCATTCGTTTTTATTGCATTTGTCACAAGCGACCTTATTTGCAAAGTTATTGGACATTATTGCGATTGGCTCCGCTGGTATTTGAGAAGCTTTTCTCAACTCTTTATCACCAGGCGGCGAAAGCAAAGTGAAGCAACGGAGCCTCGTTTCAGTTCAGCATCATGTGACGTCCCTCTGTTCAAAGTGGATCAGTTGTATGTATACACACTAAAAGGAAGCTGAGCTATAGTTTAATTTGATATGGGGAGAGACCGCCTCCTTGAACTTGAACTGATATTTGGCTGGATTGTAGTCTTGGGGGAGTTTCACATCTGTAATACTGGTTTAAGTCCAAGTGAAAGCAAGTTAGGTGTGTAAGTGAAATAAAGGTTTTCTAAAATTTAATTGCCTGGATGGAAATAAATAAATCAACTAGAATGGAACAATTTACTGGAAAAAAAAAACTTCTTAGAACAATCTAAAAAGATATTTTGACTTTTTGAACTTCCACTTTTAAGATGTGCTCCCAACACAGCGAGAGTGCAGAGCCTCTGGACAGCTCTCCACACTCAGCTGGACAGAAGCTCAGCGCATGTATGCAGACATACTTCAGGTGTTTCGAACAAAGGCGGAAAAGGGTCAAAAGTAACACAGACAATAAAACACTGATGCTTCCTGTCATCATTTCCTTTAAGTCAAGGCGCTTGAAGGGTTAAACCTTTCAAACCTAGAAAACTCCAGCATAGGGGTGAGATGAAAGGTGCAGAGAAGACGACGACACAGTGGCAGGACTGCAGCTGGTTTTCCTGTATGCATGTAGTCTGGATGTAAACACAGCTGCTGTTAAGGAACTCATGCATGGCCCATATACCATCTAGGTGTATGAAATGAACTTTGCCCCAGCAATGAGCCCACTCCTGTTGCAAAAATGAATTCCATGTCATGCCAAGGGGATGGGCTTTGTCTGTGAGGCAATCACTTATGTCTGTTTTTTTTCCAGACCCACGCCTTGGCTCACATGTATTATTCTTATATATTCTTTCAATCCCCACAGCACGCACCTAGATCAGACCATCTGGCCTTTAAGCGCAGAATGAACAAAGCAAGGCCATTAGCGTAGGAGAGAAAACAAGGGGCCTAGTAGGGCTTTGCAATTTTAAAGACAGTACTAACACTGCTCTGTGTTTTTGTCGTGGAGTCTGCCACGGGTGAATGCCTTAAATCAGGTAACTTTTCAGCAGCATTAAGGGATGACATCATCGTTTTGTGAAAAGAATGACTTGCTGGCTAAGAGCTCACCAGCATCCCTCCCCCCAGCACTCCAACCCAAGCAGAAGCACGGCATAACGTGCATTTTTCTGCCTATTGCAGACAGTGTGTGATGCAGACATGCAAGTAATGGAGATAAAGCAGAGAGTGACTGAAAAAAGAAAGGCACAAAAGCAAGGGCAGGAAACAACAATAAAGATAAGAGAGATAAGGAGGAGGTAGTTAGAGGAAGGAAGGGTGGAAAACGGCTCCAAAAGGTGCAATAATAAAAAAATATAAGAGGGCAAAAGCTAAGAGGAAAGATGAAAGGGTGGTCAGCAGGTTTTCCCACGACGCTTTGACTCTTAAAACCTGAGAAAGAAAACTGTGTGAAGCTCGAACATGAGGGCAGCTCCCAGCGAGATCCAGTATATCAAAACAGAGTAAGAGCGGCATAACATCCAAAACA
The DNA here is from genome assembly GCA_024447675.2 of Pterophyllum scalare. Lineage (NCBI taxonomy): Eukaryota > Metazoa > Chordata > Actinopteri > Cichliformes > Cichlidae > Pterophyllum > Pterophyllum scalare. The sequence goes on from JAMQGT020013945.1 coordinate 95,624, forward strand.
AATCCAGCACACAATCCTGCTGCAAAATTTAAAGCAAAAGAGAGCCGGATCAAGAGAATGGATGGTTTCCACAGATGGGTAATCCCTCAGAAGTTTCATAAATGTTTTGGTTTTCGGTTTATTGTGTCTTTTTGGCTGCCGCACTGTTTGTTTCGCATTGTTTTGTGATGGAAGATGCTGAGCAAAGACCAACCCTAATCCGAAAACACAAGACGTTTCACGGGAAATTAAATAATGTGGCCACGCCGTGCCCACCTTCCCAGAAATCCGGGTTTATCTTGTGTTGAATTCACAAGAACATAACAGTGCTGGTAGAAACCTGTGCTCGATGTGAATAAATAAATAGCTGATTAGTTTAGCCCTGCCAGAAACGGAAAATCCCCGATCCCCACAAGACTGGAGTGCACAAGTGGAGTCTAATATTGCCTTTGATTGATTATGGAAAATAATAATGGCCGCAAATTTTTTATGGTTACTGATGGAAAAGCAACATGTTTTGCAAGTAATGGAAGTAATGTTTGCAAACTCCCATGAGTACATGTCAGTTGTGTGCGAGACTGAGGTTCTAGCTTAAGAGGCGTGAATTTAAAGCATATTTATTTTTATTTGGTGTCACCCACAGCTCAGAAAGTTTTCCATTTCAAGCAGCTGTATTGTTTATTCATTCAAGGTTTTGAAGGCATGCTTAAGTTTATTGAAGAGGCTAGGGTTACATGAATTTTGTCACTTTTTAAAATTTTATCCAGGAAAATATGACTCAGATTCAAAATCTGTTTTGCAAAACTGTCTTGGTCACGGTAGACAGCAACAGGCACAAATACACACAGCAAAATACACAACATGAGTATACATAAATGCATGAGAGTAAAATGCAAAAGCATACAAAATGATACTCTTCTGGGCTAAGCAAGCAATAAGTAACTGCCACTGTCATCAGGCCAAGCAGGATCAGTAATGCTCAGGAACAATATTTTGAGCCTGGAGTAAATGCCTCCAGGTCATTTTGAATGACCTTTTAACTCGTTCCTCCATTCGTCGCCAGCTGCCTAAGATTATTTGATATGGCAGCTCACTGCAAACTCAAGCTCATTATGGCATATTAAAATGTCCCTTTTCTACACTCATTACACTCATTACAAGTCTTGGGAACAAAGACAGTCCCCATATGTCGATGGTGTGCCCACAAAGAAATGAAAAGTCTCTCATTTTTATGGTAGCTTCATTTGTATGGTGAATGAGAAAATATCAACCAAAAATCCAGAAAAAAACCCCCAAACAAACACATTACATTAAGGTTAGAAATTGATTTGGTGTAACTGAGTGAAATATGTATTTGATCTCATATAACCCAGCCAGAATTCTGGCCCCCCACAGATTGGCCGTGTGTCCATGTGATTACAATCAATCAATTACAGATTCTCCTGATCTCAACTCGTTACGTATATAAAGCACACCTGTCCACAGAATCAATTTCTTCCATTCCAACTTTTCCATCACCGTGGGCCAAGACCAAAGCTGTCAAAAGATGTAAGGGACAAGACTGTAAACCTGCACAAGGCTGGAATGGGCTACAAGACCATCAACAAGAAGCTTAGCGAGAAGACAACCATTCAGTTGCCCTCAGTATGGAGCTCCACACAAGATCTTCCCTCGTGGGGGGAGGATGATCATGAAAAAGGTGCTGGATATGCCCTAAACTACATGGGAAGGGCTTTTTAATGATCCTGAAGGCAATTGGGACCACAGCTACCAAGAGCACAGTTGGTAGCACACTGCTCCATAGTGGATTGAATCTTGCAGGTCCCGCAAAGGCCCCCAGCTCAAGAAAGCACATGCACAGACCCATCTTAAGTTTGCCAGTGAACATCTAAATAATTCAGGTTTGGGAGAAGGTACTGTTATCAGATGAAACCAGAATAAAGCTCTTTAACATCAGTATCAACGTGACCTGCCGTATTCGGAGGAAGAGAATTGCTGAGTGTGACTCGAAGAACACCATCCCCAAAGTCAAGCATTATGCTTTGGGGCGGTTCTTCTGCAGAGCATACAGCATGACTTCTCCACAGTGAGGGGACGGGGTCATATACCGTAATATCTTGGACGAGAACCTCCTTCCCTCAGCCAGAACACTGAAGATGGGTCATGAATGGGTCTTCCAGCATGACAATGACCCAAAGCATACTGGCTAGGTAACAAAGGATTGTCTAAAGAAGAACCACATTAAGATGCTGGAGTAGCCTAGCCAGTCTCCAAACATCAGTCCGAACTTGAAGCTTCAATTTGCCAAGAAACCTAAAGGATTTAGAGAATTTCTGTACAGAGAAGTGGGCCAAAATCCCTCCTGAGATGTGTACAAACCTGGTGACCAACTACAAGAAACGTGGTAAGACCAGCCCAGGCCCAGGCCCACCAGGTCGCCCAAGGAGGGGTGCACAGGCCCAGTTCCAATCGTGATCCAGTGAAATTCTCAGCCTGGTGAGATGATGTCTCAGTCCGGTGCAGTGCCGGGCAATCATCTGCTGGGTAGAACTCTGCATATGGTATTTAAGTGGTAGCTAAAAGTGTCCTAAAAGCAGCTTACAGAAGTGCAGCAACTGTGGACAGGATAAAACAACATAAGCAACATGTTCTGTATGAGATTTACCAATTTAATACAAGGCTGAGGCATCAGTTGACGTGGGCTTGCTCTCAAATCTGTGGCACTGTGACTGAGCTTGACTTCATGGCCTGCCTGAACTGTGCTATCTTTGATAAAAAAAAACAAAAAAACCATTCGTGTGCAAACATGCTGGCAAATAAAACACTGAAGCTGACAGGAGCTTTGCACTTTTATGATTTGAATAGTTAGGGTGTATACTCAAGAAACACAGCATGAGAAGATAGGATCATTTTACCAAGAAAGGCCAGGATAGGTGAGAAGAAGTGCAGGACCTGCAGTAGAATTAACGAGGGAGAAATTCATTCAAGGCCCCATAGTTTGACCTAAAGTTAACCTCTCAACTCCTAAGGCCTCCCACCAGATGAACAACAATAATTTAGAGCTATGATTACTCATGGTTAAGAAAGATACTAAGACATAATTGACTGTGGTGAAACACAATATGAAAAGATTGTTTTATTACAGCAGCTGGCAGAAAGTAAGGGCAATAAGGGTCGAATGACTAAGCCTCTCTGGAGCTGAGATTAGGCCTCCATCTCCTCATGCTTGTCATGGATGTAAATTACTCTGCTCCCACATTAAGGGAGGCTTGTGTAATTGCTCATCTTGTTCAGCGGGTGAGGTGGGATAAAATGTTCATGTTGGCCGAAAGTTAAAGAAGCGAGCATGTGTTCCTGAGAGCAGGCAGCATGTGGTTTGGGGTAACTCTGAAGGGGAAAGCTTATCTGTTTGCACCAGCTCTACATTTCTCAACATAAAGTTTGGGTTTCCAGTTACCAGACAAGGTGAGAAGGGGGTTTGTAATTCGATTCCCATGGACTCAGTGCACATATTTGAAGAAACCTACACTGCTCACTTTTAATCCTTCTCAGTTAAGATTGTAATAAACGGACTTGGCTTGCACCACTTTAGTCAATCAAGTTTATTGCAACAAAGGTTCATAGAGGATAATGAAAAAATAATAATGCGGTCTGCAGCAAACAATTTATAATCTAACCTGAAGTGCTGGTCTCACGGTGTGGCCAAAGATGTTAGGTTTTAACTCAGTGGAAATTTCTGCAAAGTTCACAAGCTGCTGGTTGAAAGTAATAAATGTTAGTCAAATCATTATACTGTCACACTGCCTGTAATCCTTTCAGTATTATCCCAAACAACAACATATGTTTACCATCAATATTTCACAGTGTAAACTAATATACTGTAGGTTTGCACTGTCTTACCTTACACACAGTGGAGCCTCATAGTGAGAAGGTAATTTGGCAGGGCTTATGTGTGGAGTTTTCCACATTCTCTTAATGCCTGCAAGGTTTTCCTTCAGGGGCTCCGGTTTCTTCCACAGTTGAAAACATGCTAGGTTAATTCTGCTGTCACCCTGCCCTTGACCGGGGTGAGTGGCATTTATATGCTCGTCTGACAACTGCCCCCAAAAAAGGAATCATCGTATTTACCAAAAGGCCAAACTGTTCCTTAGACCTCAGAGGTCACGGTGAGAACTATAAAATGTAAAATTAAAAAATTAATATAAAAAAAAAACTTGAGTCCAATTTCACGAGTTGCTCTGTTTCCTCAAGTTGGGACAGCGTCTTTCTGCAGACTTAAGTCCTGTGTTGTGATGAAGGTTAATTATCATAAGGATTTAAGCAGTCTGACGAAGATTACAAGAAGAACAGCTGTTTATATGCATGATGTGTCCTGTGTGAACACAGCAAACAATTAACCTTTGGCCTCAGTCACAGGCCTAGAGATCGCTCGATCACCAACCACCAGTCACGAGGGAAAAATGCGTATTCCATGACTGGTTAGGGAGTGATTCCTGGATGTTGCTGGCACTAGCATGAAATTGGTTGCAAAGAGGTATACAGTGCTTCACTGAAAGCCTCTTTGTGGTAGCTTTGGTTGCTAGCAGGTTGCTGCAGTTGCCAGTAGATTCTAGCTAGTGATGAAAGCAATAACAAGGAGGTTTTAGGTGTAGCACCCTCTTTGTGATGAATTTCTCATAGTGACAGCCAGCAACTTCCAGCAATCACTGGAGGTTTCCAGGTCAGTTGCAAACCAGTCTCTAAGGTCAAAACACCTGAAACCTATTAAATACAATATTTTTTTTTGGGGGGGGGGGGTAGCAAAGCAAAGCAACATATGACCATACTTTTTAATTCTTAAGAACATATAACCATGTGTTATGACCTATCTTTATGTCTGGAACCTGCCTGAATGTAGCATCTTTCTCAGCTTCTAGTTGCACTCAGAACCTGGTCGGTCAGCCACTTGATAGTAGGAAGCTATAGCAAGCAATAGTATAAATATATCCCAATAACACATTTTAAAATGCAAAAAAATGTGGTAAACGATGTTTTACAAAATGCACATCTGAATCCTTATGATTTGTCCAAAGCAAACATTACACAGTTCAAAACATTGACATCACCTACGGCGACTATCCAAAAGGTTCGAGACTTCATTTTTTTGTGTGCCAGTTCAAGTCAGTCTGAATGAAATATATAACAGCACTAATGCCCCAAACCACAAGTGAGGGTTATGCACTCAAAGTACTTAATATCTGATTTATTCATCTTGGGAACATTGCATTATTCTGCACACAGGGTTATATCAAGAAAAAGTATAATGCTTGGAGATGTGCTTACTACTATAAATTTAGTGTGGTTAAATGATAATGATGGTGCTGCTCCAGCTTTCCTGTATTATTCTATTATGATAAGTGGTGCTGAGAAGCATTGCATCCAGAGGTTTATACAGTCATAAAGGTTTGAGCCACCACTACTTAGCATGCGAATTAAAATGGGTCAAAACTGTGTTAGGGGACTTTGAAGGCAGGGGTGGGAGGTGGGGGGCAACATCCAATCAGCCACTGTACATGCAAAGTGGGTCTCCTTTTTGATGAGTTCAAGGGAATATTGGTGTGGCTACAGAATTGGGGACACAATGAGGTGAATAAAATCTGTAATTTCAGCCAGTCATATTTATAACAGTTCAATGGTATTTCTGTGAAGCTGCTACCAACATGATAGAACAGTCTGACAAGAGAACTCTGGGCGACAAAAGTTTGTTGTTGTTGGTTAATAAGACTACTGCACTCAGAAACTACCAAATACAGCCGATAAGAAAAGTGCTGCAATATTTTCAGCAATGATGGCGGGAAGATCTGAATGGCTCAGTCACACTAGAGTAAAAAAGGACAGCAACCTCCTTGTGGCTATTCAAATTCACTGGTGATTGGTACAGCAAAGGTTTGCAAATAATTGCTGTACAGTATAACTTAAAAATTAGATACTTTGCAATCAGGTGCAGTCAGTCTGTGCTGACACGTGCAACGTGTCCGACTCAGCAGCTTACCTTCTGATTATGTTCCAGAAAACAACCATTTATTCCTGCAAGGTTGCAGCGTGCCTATGTCACTTTGAAGTTAAATCTCCATCCTGCAGCAACTAGTGTTTCAAATCTATTCTGTTTCAAAATAGGTGAATTTGTATATGTAGATGGCAACAGATTTGCAATTTTCACTGATTGATCACAGATAATCACCATATTATCACAGATAGATTGCAAGGAATTGCCAACTTGACCCCATTCAATTGCCATTTTATTGTTGTCTTGATGCACCGAAATTGCTTTATGTGAGTGGTCTGACCTAGCACTCACCTTCGGAGCAATCGTTTCAAAGGCAGCTAAATCTTAAGTTCACTGCACATGGTCACAGTGATTTTATTCATGCCATGGTCTCCACTGTTTTCCCTACTGGGACTGCAGCAGACGAGAGCCGAGTGATCTGTCCAAAAAATGAAGATGACATTGAAGGAAACAGAACCAGAGTGCAGAAAAGTTTCAGATTGCAACATTTACAAGAACACCAGCTTTTGCTAATTATGCATTGGTCTTGACTTTATATGCATTGTTGTTAATGTGCTCTGTTTTCTGAGGTCATTGCAGTTTCTTTTAAAGTATGACGTGTGCAAAACTTTATAAAGTTGGTATCTATCCTATTTGAGTTCCATCGTACTGTATGTCTGATACTGATACCAAAACTATTTTGGACTGTGGGAGTCATGAAGGTGCAAGTCTATCAATGAAACCAACTACCAGGACCTCTGAAACTCACAAATAAACATACTGGTTCAAGTGGCTAGCGAGTTAGCATAGCAAGTGGCAATTAAATAAATTTACTAATAAAGAGAGCGCTGATCTGCCATACAATAGACAGACAGACAGACATATCTTATAGAGTTTTATAGTGAAAGGTAGAAAAGATTTCCTGAAGCGTGTGAGTGGGTGAGATGGGTTGTCCATGATGGAGAGCAGTTTGTTCAGTGAGCTCCTGTCCCTCACCGAGTCAGATGCCTCCAGATTCTGGCCAATGTCTTGAAAATCAATTTGTTGATCCTGTGGCATCTCTGACACTGAGGCATGTTGCACTGTTGTACTGGAAATCTGAGGCGTACAGAGTAAATAGGAGTGGAGATAGTAATACTGGGGTACCATAGGGGACAGTCCTAACTAACATGTCAGCCAGGGTTCCCCCCATCTGTACAAATTAAGGACTCTCTGACAGATAGTCAGCAATCCTGGAGGCAGTAGAAGTGGTGATGCCCACTTCTGCTGAGCAGCTTCTCACTCAGCAGAAGTGGTTGGATGGTATTAAAGGCACTGGAAAAGTAAAAAAAAACAAACATGATTCTTACAGTGCCGCTAGTAACACCTGAGAATGAGCACGCTGCAACAGGTACTAACTGCATCATTCACCCCCACAAGAGGCTGGTAAGCTAACTGAAGAGGGCTGAGTGCATGTTTCACCTGCAAGCTACGCTGGGCAAGAACCAGTCTCTCCAGTATGACGTGATGTCAAGGCAACTGATCGGAAATCATTAAGGCCAGAAGGGGTGGCTTTCTTTGGTACCGGCACTACACACAATGTCTTCCATAGCACTTTTACCTTGTCCTGCAGCAGACACAGGCTGAAGAGATACTGCAGGATGCCAGACAGCTGGACAGCACAGGACTTCAGGACCCTGGACCAGGGTCGCTCCAGCTGTCTCCTCACCCGGCCAGCTGTCACACTCCAGCCCAGCACGGAGGAGGAGGGGGTGGAGTGGTGGATTGTTTGATGGCGGAGGAGGTATTAAGATTGGTACTGTGTGAGGAGGGGCAACAGGGGGTCCACTACTGAACCTGTTGAAAACAGATTCAGCTTACTGGCTGTGTCCAGGCTGCCCCCCTGCTGCTGCTGATCTCTTGGATTGAGGCCTGCGATCAGCTTCATCCCCCTCCACACTTATTCAGTTGGAGTATGGTCTCCAGCTTATCCATGTATGCATCTTTACATATTCTCTGCCCCACCTTCAGTTCATGCTGTATCATTCTCAACTCATCCTTGTTCCCAAATCTGAAGACCCTCCTCTTTTCATTCAGTAGATCCTTCAGGTCACTGCTGCCCACAGTCCTGGTTGGGATGATTGCATCCTTGCTGAACTTTATATAGTTAGTGATAAAAGCTGTGATGATACTGATGTCATCCCCACGCGGCTAACAGAGCACGTCCTGCAGGGCCTCTCTAGCTTCCTGACTTCACCTGCTCACAGACTTGGTGGCAACAGGAAGTCTTTGAACTGCAGGGGCATACTGAGGTGTTAACAGGACTAGGCTGTGGTCTGATCTACCTGGTGGGGGGAGGGCAGTGGCTGTGTATGCTGCGTCTTTGCATACAGAAGGTCCAGAGTTTTATTTTCCACATACTCCTGAAAAGTTGGCAGAGTGGCGTCCAAACTGATACGGTTAAAATTACCAGTGATGGTGGTGAAGGCCTCTGGGTGTTTACGTTGTAGATCAGCGTATGATGCGTATGATGTGACGTGCCACTGCCCCGTCTGCTGATGGTGGTATGTAAACACCAATCATTATAGTGGAGGAGAGTTCCTGTGGTAAATATAAAATGGGCACACACTCACAGCCAAAAGTTCAATGTCAGGCGGAGCAGAGGCAAGGTAACATGTCCTGGTTTGCACCACCTTCGTTCACAAACACTCCACCTTGCTCCTGACCGCTCGGCTTAGTGTATGTGAAAAGACTAGGTACTGTAGCACTGTGGTCCGGGTGCAGCCATGTCTCTGTGAAGCATAACAGACTGCACTCCTGATACTCCCTCTTTTGCCTGAGCTGCACCCAGAGCTCGTCCATCTCATTAGCCAGAGACCTCACGTTCCCCAAGATGACCGATGGAGCAGTGGGTTTATATTTCCTTCAATATTTAACACAGTCGCAGCTTCCTGACATGCTTCTGACCTCATGGTGGGAGAGGATGTAGATGAGCAGAGGAAGAAAAGGAAACAGAGCCACCACCCACTCACAGGCTTCCACAGAGCTCCTAGGGCTGTTATCAAATGTCCAGCTGTGCCATTCAACCTCAGAACAACTCTGCTCTGCTCAGTGTTTAGTTTTCTGGGTTAAAGGTCGAGCTGAGTTCTCTAAATATTTTACAGACACAGAGACATAAAGTGAGCATGAGCAAGCATGCACGCAGATGTCTCAGGATGACGAGAATAAGATCCCAAGAAACGATAAAACAAACAAATTATTTTCTTCAAGGTCATGCAATGGAAGACCATCACACACATATTTACAACAAATCAAGTAAAAGGTTCCATTTCCATACATGAAGCTAAGGGTAAATTAACTCAGTGACATGGCTGCAGTCTTAGAAAAGCTTAGCAATATGGTCACAATATTAAGCAGTCACTCATTTACTAAAATGTGCTTTTTGATTGTTTTAAGTTGTCCACCTCCTGGAAAAGGAAAGTCAGTCTGGGACCAGCATGCATTGCCAGAATAGTAGTCAAATTGATGTAATCTCACCAATTTAAAAACGTTTAATTGTGGATCTTGAAATAACAAAACGTCCACTTTCCTTTGCGTTCTGGGTGATGGGACCTTGAAAACCTTTCAGTAAACTTGACGTGGGGACTGTGTAATGTCTACTATTGTGGTTAAAACATTTGAGGTTTTGCCTCCAAAATACACTTGACTCACCTCCTGGAGATGGTGGGATACGATCCCCCGTGGACCTTTGATGGAAATTGATTTTGGCACATGTTTGAAAGACTTTCTCCAGAGGTACGTCATTTACACACATGCTTGCTTTCTGTCTGTGAGAACATGCTCTGCACTGTCCATGCGAATGCTGTAATAGGCCTGGGAACCAATGAAATGTGGTTGCTACTAAACAACAGCATCAAAGTTAACTCAAACAGACTGGCACTTAGTTACCAACTAAGCATGTGAACAGTTTAATCTGACCTATATTTAACAGTAAAAGCTTGCCATAGCGGTAAAAATATAAGCTGCATTCTGAGGGCACAAACCCGGGGAGCAGAGGGTTAAGTGCCACATTAACATCTGTTTCTGAGTAGTTCAGCACGTTTGGAAATGGATACCCCTCTCATGTTTGTGCTAAGAGCATTGCCACTCCATCACCACCTCACATATAGATTCTTCTCTGATTTCAGTTGATCTTTAAACAATTTAAAGGAATAGTTTTCACTTTTTATGAATCCACTTTTACCCTTTTGGTAATAATTAGAATATCAGATTAGGTTAGATGGGCACCACTGTCATATCTGTACATTAGAATGTGAAGCTACAGCCATGAGTTAGCTGAACTTTCCCTTAACTATAGTTTTTATGGCAGCAGAGCCTTAAAGCACCTCTGAAGTTCACTAATTAATAAAAATATGTTTTGTTTGTTTAATAGGTACAAACGGAGGCTTTAAAATAAAGAGATCAGGAAACTATCGGTGATGTCACAGTTTGTATGTCCATTTTTTTTCTAGCAAGTTAGGTTCATATGTATTTGGACACTATTTTTTTTAAATTTTGCCTCTGTATATGACCACTGTTGTTGTTGAACATAACTTTATATACAAGGTTTTCAATAACTGGACTTTTTTTTTTTTTAACTGGACCTTTCTGCTGAAATCTAGAAACCATGGACATTACCAAATGCTGCATTTCCTCCATTAAGGTCCTCTGCTAGACCTTTACTGCAGATGCTCCTTGTTTGTGAGTCTCTCTACCTTCAGTTTTGCCATCTATAATTGAAAAACAATGTGTTGGCTTAAGATCAGGTGACTTGCTTGGCCACTGAAGAATATCCCATTTCTTTATCTTGAGAGACTTGGGATGATTCTGCAGTGGGCTTTGGATCATTAATCATTTGCAATGTCTGATCAGTTTCATCTGAATCTGAGCAGCGAGTAAAGCCCTGCACACTGTCCTTGAGTATAACCAGTGGTTTGCATCTTTCTGTATTTCCTTTCATGAAGGCATCTCTTGGTTGTAGACCTTTACAATGGCACAGCTACCTCCTTGAGAGTGTTCGTGGTGTTGCTGAGTGGGGATTTGGCCACCCCTAAACCTTTTCTCTCTGATAGCTTTGTTTAGGTTTTTCAACTTAATGATGGCCTCCTTCACTTGCATCATCGCAATTTACTCGTCAGTCTATTGTCCAATACTTTTGATGGCTCTGAAAATGGGGAACTGTGTCTAAAAACGGCTGTAATTCCTGAACAGACCTCCCTTGGATTAGTTTTCACTTCAATCACATCTTTACTGATTTGTATAAAGTCCACTGTGGTGTTGTACAGAGGCAAGATTATAAAAAGATGTGTTAATGTTCAAAAAAGTATTAACTGTATAGAAAATTCCAAAGGGCTCAGAATTATTTTCCTGCAACTGTATATATTGTGGTGATTAAGGATATACAGGCAGGCGTGATTACTGCGGTATTCCCATGGTTACCTAACAGCGCTACCGCAACTCTGGACAGTTTGTTTGCCTTTCACATGAGAGGTGGGGCAGGAGGGTGCGGGATAAAGAGTGAGCATCGCTTCCCTTCTGAGAGCGTCCTTACTCATTCTCTCTTCCCACCCAAGATTTCCAAGCTGATTTGGAACAATACTGGTTTTAGGAAAGAATCTGATCTCAGTGGGAGTTCCTCTGTTTTGCCAAGGGCTTAATGGTTTCAGAGTTTCAGGTAAGGCCTCTTTGCGGTGTCAGCTTTGACAAATTACACAGGATTTTTCCAATGTCAGATTTCACCCCACTGCTTACTGGCATGTCCGGAATCCCTGACTGGGAGCAGCTCTCACTCTGCTCCCGCCCTGCCATTGCATGAAGCTAAATAATTTCATACTCACTCAAAGAAAAGTGCAGATGAAGCATATGGCTACAGGTAAGATATGCTGTTGTTGGATCTTAGCATTACCTCCGTGGCTTAGAAGAAAAGTAGCAGCTCCACAGAAGCCCGCTCGAAAGTTCAAAGTTGAAGTACAGTTCTCCTCTTCCCTGCAGGAACTGTGGTCTCCTCCAGCTGTGCTGCTGTGTTTGAGGGTTGGGTGTGCTGCGAGTGCATCCAGCAGTCTTACAGACAAAAGAGCACTCCCTTTCACCTTCTCTGGGGGGAACGACGGATGACTTGGCTAGGTGTGTAAACCATCACACACCCTGCTGACAGGCTGGCCTTTTCCAGCTCCACGGCTGCACACAACACAGATGCTGTTCATGTGTGTGTCTGTGTGTGTGTGTGTGTGTGTGTGTGTGTGTACGTGTGTGAGGGGGAGAAAGAGAGGAAAGATTGTTGCTTCTGGTTATCAACAGAGCACTGCTTTATGATTCATATCTGGAACTTGTGTTGAGCGCAGGGCAGGGAGGGTTTTTATTTCTGTTCTCCGCCGAAGCTTTTGTTCAATATCTTAAAAATACAAATCAGCCTGATAAATTCATTAACGTGTCAGACGCACAGGGAAGCAGGCTCACGTGAACCTTTGTACGCACTGTTGGAGCATCCATTCGCCATCTATTACTTAAACTGCACGTTACATCTTAAATCTATTACGTCTCGAACATGCTCCACTCCATGCTTGTGTGTTTCACTGTGTTTATGCCAACACAATGCACATCGGGCTGGTTAAAGTTAACATGATGCACTTCATTTGGCTTTAACCGCTCCTTACTGCCACATAAAAGACACCACACGTATAAGAGGGATTTCACAACTTTTTTAGTTGATGTTAGCTGACACACTCTGTATGTGCATATGCTTTGCACAGGCACAGAGAAGCCTATCAGCAATCCTATTGGGCAAGTCAGCCTGTTGAAAAGTGGTCCTAGAAGGACAGCCAGTGCTTTGAAACGTCTTGACCTGGCATGACGAGTTGGTACCGAGGTCATCTTCACTGCATATCAAGTGGCCATTGCTTGGTTTTTGAGTATTGTATTATTTGCAGTATTTTCCCCTCATACGTCAGACAGACACTTGACTGTTTTTCAAAAACAGTAACAACAAACTGCTGTGTGTGATATGTGTGTGTGTGTGTGTACGTGTGTCTGCATTTGATTTTCAGTGTACTGTACACGCGATTCTTGCCGGGTCACTGGTTTTACTGGTCTGGAGATGATAAAGAAGCTGACTCAACAAAGCAGCAGAGAAAAAGAAAAACTCCCACAGATGAAGAAGCGATAACTCTCACTGAGCTCAATGTGTCACATTTAGTTGGTTTGATAAATTCCCCCACACCAAGTATGACTTCCCTCACGAGTGCCAAACCACTGCAGCCACAGAAGCCATTCCAGTGAAAGCTACATTATGACTTTTCTTCATAACGGCACTCCGACACAGTGACAGACCTGAAGTCACATATGAACACATCTGCACATTTGGATAGGCTGGTTATGGCTACTACGGTATATGGGCTGTATGGCATGTTTAAACTATTTGGCATATTCACGGTTAGAACAGCAAAGCTGTGTTTTTATGAGGTTTATGCAGATCAACCACAACATCTGAACAAAACAAAACAGCTTTGACTCATTGAAACATGGATATAGGACCTCTGGGTCCCATCCAAAACCCAGATTTTCAGTATCCTGAGACCTACACTCCTGAAATTCATCTTAACTAGCAAACAATCATCTTCTTACTCTGCCCTTTCCAATCTTCCCATACAAACTAAACTGCATTTTTCAGGTATGTGCTTATTTTCTCCTGGATTAAGTGTTTGTTACATATAATGCCCCTTTTGCTATTGATTCCAACCAAACACATGCATTAATTGGAAAAATGAATTTTTCATAGGACATGCAGTCCAAAATTTTCAATATTAAAATTCACAACAGCACAATTAGAAACAGACAAAACAAATATGGCTTATTGTTTAGAACGGTTGCCAAAAGAAAACCTCTTCTCTCTAAAATGAACATGGCAGCTCAGCTTAGGTTTACAAAGTTGTGTCTGAACAAACCACAAGACGTCTGGAACAATGTCCTTCGGACCAAAGTGGAGATGTCTGGCCACAATGCACAACGCCACGTTTGGTGAAAATATGATAAATAATGAGAAAATAATGATATTTTGGGCTTGTTTTGTAGCTACAGGACCTGGGCACATTGTAGTCATTGAGTTGGCCATGAACACCTCTGTATAGGAAAATATTCTAGAGTCAAATGTGAGGCCCTTAGTCTGACAGCTAAAGTTTGGCTCAAATTGGGTCAAGCCACAAGACAATAATTCCAAGCAAATCTCCAACAGAATGGCTGAAATAGAAAATGATCAGTCAAAGTCCATACCTCAGCCTGATTGAAATACTTTGGCAGGACCTTAAGAGAGTTGTGTAAGAATGAATGCCTGTAAGCATCAATGAACTAAAACAATGCTGTTAAGAAGAGTGAGCCAAAATCCCTCCCCAACCATGTGAGAAAGTGATAAAGTCATACAGGAAACAAATTCAAATTACTGAGCTAAATGTGATTCTAAAAACTACTGAATCATGGGGCGTACTTAGTCTTTTTCGTACCTGTAGTTGCCTCCGACAAGATGGAGTGAGACCCTATTGCTCTGGTAACAAAGAAATTGAGAAAAAGTATCTGGCATGGCTAATGTTGGGACAGGATTCCAGCCTGATGCTTCCCTGAACCTAACTCCTGGATGAAAACCACATGGATCACACTCTCACTACCCCCCTGCCTCACTGGGATATTGTCCAATTATATATTTCTTTAAAGTGAGAAAAAAATTTTTTTTAACAAAAAATTAATTGGGAAGATATACGATATTGCCAAAGGTATTCACTTATCTGCCTTCACATACATATGAACTTACTCTAATTCATCCCAAAGGTGTTCTTCCACACCAAACTGGCTCATCCATGTCTTTATGGACCTGATTTTTGCACTGGTGTGCAGTACATGTGGAACAGGAAGGGGACATCCCCAAACTGTTCCCACAAAGTTGGAAGCACAAAATGGTCCAAAATGTCTTGGTATGCTGGTGCATTAAGAGTTCCTTTCACTGGAACTAAGGGAATGAGCCCAGCTCCTGAAAAACAACCTCACACCATAACCCCCCCCACCCCACCCCAGTACTGTTCTCCTGGCAACAGCCGAACCGGGACTCATCCATCCATCCATCCAGATTGATAGATGGAGAAGCACGAGTTGTCACCCTAAAGAACACGTCTCCACTGCTCTAGAGTCCAGTGTCCAGCTTTACACCAGTGCATCCGACACTTTGCATTGCGCTTGGTGATGTAAGGCTCGGATGCAGCTGCTTGGCCATGGAAACTCATTCCATGAAGCTCTCTATGCACTGTTCTTGAGCTGATCTGAAGGCCACATGAAGTTTGGAGGTCTCTAGTGACTGACTCTGTAGAAAGTTGGTGGCCTCTGTTTACTCTGCGCTGACAGCTGACTGTTTAATATTTAGCAGCGAGGAAATTTCATTACTGGGCTATCACGGTACCACACTGGAATTCTCTGAGCTCCTGAGAGTGACCCATTCTTTCACAAATGTTTGTAGAAGCAGTCTGCATGCCTAGGTGCTTGGTTTTATACAAAGACTATATTTGGCATCATAGTGTATTTTTATGAAAGAGGGTTGCCTGTGAATGGGAGATATAAACAAATGGGCACAACTGAAAAAAATCTAAAAGTTAAATATACCAGTTAACAAGGACAGATATTGTAGTAATTCTTGTGCACTTTTATGCAATTTGAAAATGCAAAGCTGCAATATACCAAAATTATATAATATTCAAACTGCCAGCAAGGAAAAACAATAATGGCTACAATAATGATGACAACTTAGTGCAGTGCACAGTTATGTAACATAAACAGCTGCCTTGTGGGAGCAGTTATGGAACCAAACAATTTTTATATTGGTAAGAACAGTATTCATTTTGGGGTGGCACGGAAATCTGTGGCTTTTTTTTTCCCCCCTCAGTGTTTACTATTTCAGGTCACACACTGACATATACTCACTCAGACAACAGTGACCACCATATGAAGACCATTGTAATGAACTGCAAAGAGCGGCTTTCAGCATGTACTGCAGAAACCATATACTAGGCTCATAGGAATAAGAGTTAATTCAATACACAGCAAATGGAACACTAGCAGATGGTTCTGTCAATAAACATTACATTCACTATTGCCACTAAGTAAATAGGAATCCAAAGCAAATAAACAAATGTAATTTGATCATGCAAATGAATTGTGTGGTCATAGACACAAAGAGCCTGTCTCTGAGACTGCACTGAATCTAGGGGTAACTGGAACATTACCATTAAAAAAAATAATCAACCTTACTGGGATGCCACAGGGCTTCAAGTTGCAGTCTAGCTTAACTTTTTAGCAAATGTAGAATTAACACAACTGTAACTATAAACACTGTATGCAGATTTTCTGCAATTACATTACTCAAACTTAACGCGAAGGGAAATACAAGAACAACTGGCAACAGTTACATGTGTGCATGCATGATCTCTGAATGAAGGCACAGCTAAGTACAAGGCTAGGACTCAGTAGCTCTATAGGCTGCCCTGAATATACCTGACTGGGGAATGCGATGCAATGAGTATTAGTATAAAACATGGATGTAGCTTCTGGGTCAGAAAAAATGAAGCCAGTGCAGAAGTGCTTTAAACCTGCATTCTATCTGTTGACCACCAGATGGCGATAGCTGTGGCTGCATAAAAGACTGTCGGTGAAGTAGATGGTAAAACGTCTTTCTGACTTGACCTCTGTAAGCACTTTACTGCTGAATCTGTGGGCTCAGTCATTCATTTCAGGCCGTATTGAATAATAAATTAAGTCTGTTCTGTAAATGTTGGTCAGACCATGTTTCAAAATAGAGGGACGCGTGGTATGTTCAGTGGTATTGGTCAAGATGCTATCTATACATACTACTAGTTTCTTTTATTTAATGTTCTGTGTTAGCTATATGCTAACAAAGTGTTGAAATCTGCACATGTGAATGCTTATTTTTGTATGTTTTGTAGCATGTGCAGAGTAAATTATGATCAAACTCAGATTTTTTAATGGAGTTCTCCACAATCTGACATTTTCAGCTTGAGATCATGAGCATTCAAGAAAAGATAATCATCTTGTGATCTTGAGAAAATCATCGGTAAATTAACTCGTTACCTCGAGAAAACAAACTTGGTTTTCTCGAGGTAACGACGTCTTTATCTCATTATCTCGAGAAAACGGTAATTGTTATTTCGTGATAACAAGATAAATAACTTGTTATCTCGATAAAACCATCAGAAAAAGGTTTATAGGTACCACTTCCGCGCTCGGCTTCCATACAGATCAGGTATGGATATAGATAAAATGCAGATACATGTACTATGGAATAACTGGTAATGACAAACAGCAGGTATGGCCATCCTTGTGTTTAACTGTTTATAAAGTTTTCTTATGCTCCTCCTAGCAGATAAGGAAACTCAGTGAGCATAAGCATTATCAATAAGCAACTGGGCCAGCCTTAAGGTCTTTTGTAGAGACTCTTATATGAAAGGTTCTACCACCTTTACAAACTCTTTTTCAAATATAAGCTTGCTCGTTCACTCCTATAGAACTTGCGATGAAGCAATAAAGGAAGAAATATGTTCTTCAGTGATCTTGACAAGATCCCAGCAATGATTATGCAATTTTATTTCCTGATTTAATAAATACACAGTATTATATGTCAACCTATTAATTCCCTGTTACACCCATTCCCTAATTATTTCCATAGTTATGAAACTGTAAAACAAGACAGGACTTTGTGTCACTCAGCACCATCCCACTGTGCACACTCTGTTTTCAAGGCCCATTCATATTCTCATTCATATGGAAACCTGTGCTTGCCTTATTAATTACCAGGAATGCCCTCTCTCAATATCGCCCCAAAACCTGAGTGCTGAAAAGTATGCCATCAAGAAGCCACAAGGCATGTTAGCTGTTTGTTCTCCCTGTCCAACCAGTGTGCCTACGCTTTGGTTTCAGGGAAGGAGCCAAACTATCTGTGCTGACTTGTTTGAGTTGGAGAGCCTGCACAGAGGCAAAAGGAAGGGGATGTGTAAAAATGGGGAGAAAGGGTGGAGGGGAAAATAGCATTTTTGAGGGGGGGGGGAATGGTTTTTAAACTTCAGAGGAATGGTGCAGTTTTAAACTCATTCTGCTATAGTTCACTGCCCCAGTGGAATTTGGACATGCATTAGCACAAACACATCCACACATTACTGTAGAGAACACACTGTGCTGGATGATTCTGAGAGCAAAATTTCTATTGGACTGGTGGAAACACTCCCCGCATCCATTCACCACAGAAAGAAAAACAATCAGAGGAGGGACATCTGTCTGCAGTGCTGTCAACAAATCTACCTGCAACACTTGATCTGAGTGACTGAGTTAATCATAAAAGAAGCATTTCAAAATTAGGAAGGGTTTGAATGAAAGACAATCAACTTTTAATATTTATTTTACTTGATGACATATTTAAGGAAAACACATTTTTGCTCCAGATTTATAAGATCCTGCAACAACAAATAAAATATAAGGAGCCTTCAGGCTCACTGCCACTTTTTAATCTGCAGCTTTTGATTGTATGCTGCATCTGCCTCTCCCTCAGGCCAAGGAAATTTGCTATTATTATCATTATTATTCTCAGATCAAACACTTAATGGAAGTTATAATCTGTAAAAAAACAAACAAAACTGAATTCTGCTCATGTAACCTGTTATTCATCTACTGGTCCAATTAGGCTTAAGAACAGAGGCATCTTTTTCTAAGCCTAATTGAACAATGTAGCCAGGCTATGGTTATACTGTAATAACAGATGAGCTATTTTCCATACATATGATCAGTTTTGGCTAATTTAGAGCTAATGTACAGCTGACACGTTTGTGTGTGAATGGTGCATATAGATTCATGTAAACAATATTCTCAACATAAACACTGAAAATAATCATTAACAGGTGACAGCTGTGAGATTTACAATCAATCAATGAATTCTGGCTAAAATTAAAGTTGTCTTTACAGCAGCTAGTTTCATATTTCTTAATGTCCATCCAAAGATCATCAAAGCCACTAAACAAATGAGTCAATCAGTCCTTGATGAATTTTAGAAACAGTGTTGGCTGGTGTTAGACGCGGGTTTGAGTGTTGGGAATGGGACGGATCTCAGAGGATGTTCAGCTGAGTCAGGCTTTGGGTCCATACAGGAATTTTTGTTGAAGGATCTTTGCCAGGGACCAGGTGTGGGCTGTTAATCCCCATCTGGACAACATAACCCCAGTCCCCAGGGCCCAGCGGGAGGTGGGGCAGTCCAAACCAAACATGCATTGCCCAAATTAACTTTGCAATGTAATATTTTGTCCCCATTGTGTTGCCATGAAATCACTCATGTGTAAAAGAATTTCTCCCTCTCCTCTTTGTTTAATATTGTCTCTCCTATTCCCACGAGCTGTTATGACATCAGACTGTTAGGACTCATTTGTGGATGGATTTGGCATTTAGGTCATTTCTGAGGTCATCTCATTTACAGCTACTTTGGCAAATGTTTCCAGAATGTATAAGACAGAAGAAAGGAGCTTTCACTCAAGAGTATTGACCAACTTATTCCAGAAAGAGATTCTGGATATTTGGACACATTTATGCAGTCTAAATTGTTTAGTTTTGATATAAATTTAAAGAACGTCGTCTCTTCAAGAGGAAATCATTCATCAGCAATACAAAGCATGCAGCCGAGTCACACCTTCAGATTTTAAAGGCGATATTTCATGGAAACGTTTCCTAAATATAGAACCAGACAAACTCAAGAAATAGACAGAGCTGCATAAACACAGTCCAATTACAAACCTCCCTTTTGTTCTCAGAGATTTTACACGGTATGTATGCACTTCACACCCTCGCCGTTCAAATGCGCGACATTCCGTTAACACACTTTGACACACTCTTTTCTAGGTGATTGCCTCTGGGTTATTGCAGCAGTCTAGACAGAGAGAAGACGAGGGCTCTTGGGAATGCTCTTTGTGACGCAGGCGTCAACAGCACCACAGCCAGAAGCTTGGACAGTAATCAGGAGCTGTCTCTCGGAATTGACTAATTACTCACTGTCATTTGAACACACGCATCCACGGACACGGCAGCAATAACGTAATGTGACTTCTATTCCAAACAAATACCAGAGTGCTTTCTTACTAGCTCTTCCATCCCCCTATTTTCTGGAAACCATTCTTTTTGGACTGAAGCCTGGAATTAATTAGCCGCCTTATTTGTAAAACTACAGAAGCACCGGCAGTACTAACGTCCAGGACTGAATTTGGATTGATTTGGTTTAAATAAACCATTCCAGAAGCATGTATTTTTCTTCTACTATAGTATGCATATTCCTCATGACTTTTTATCATTCAAAGTCCACATATATTCTCACTGGACACTTTTTAGGTACACTGGACACTTTTTTTGTAGTAGAGATTCAACAAGGTGGTGGAAATATTCCTCAAAAGTTGTGGTCCATATTGACATGACAGCATCTCGCAGATCTGTTGCTGCACTTCTACGATTCAAATAAACCATTCCACCACATCCCAAAGGTGCTCTTCTGGATTGAGATCTTGAGTGCAGTGAACTCACTGTGATGTTCAAAAAAAAAAAACATTTTGAGATGATTTGAGCTTTGTGACATGGTGCATTACACTGCTGGAAGCAGCCATCAGAAGATGTGTACACTGTGGTCACAAAGGGATAGGCATGGTTAACAAGAATACTCAGTTTCTGCTGTGGCATGTAAAGAATGCTCAGTTGGTGCTAAGGGGAAACACTGTGCCAATTGGGACTACCATTGATCCACAGCAGGATGGAGCCTTCATGTTGTTTACACCAGATTCTGGCACCATCTGAATGTCACAGCAGAAACTGAGACTCACCAGACCAGGCAACTTTTATCCAGTCCAGTTTAGTTGAGCCCGTGCAAACTGCAGCCTTAGTTTCCTGTTCTTAGCTGACAGAAGTGGCGCCTGGTGTGGTCTTCTGCTGCTATATCCCATCTGCTGCAAGGCTCAACATGTTGTGCATGTTATGCTCTTCTGCATGCCTTGGTTGTAATCAGTGGTTATTTGACTTACTGTTTCCTTCCAATCACCTTGAAGCAGTGTGGCCAGTTTCTTCTAACCTCTGACATCAAGAAGGCATTTTCTCCTGGAGCACCGACGCTCACTGGATAGTTTCTCTTTTTCGGACCGTTCTCTGTAAAACCTAGAGATGGTTGTATGGTAAAAATCACAGAAGATCAACAGTTTCTCAAACACTGTGACCAGCACATCGGGCACCAACAACAATGCCACATTCAAAATCACTTAAATCCCCTTTCTTCAGCGTTGTGATGCTCGCTCTTCAGCAGGTCGTCTTGATCATGTCTGCATGCATAAATACAGTGAGTTGCTGCTATGGGATTGGCTGACTAAATATGTGCATTAAACAATAGTTAATAATAAAGTGGCCAGTGAGTATCAAATAGGTGCTTGTTAGCCATTGTGTGTAATACTACTACTACTGCTACTGCTACTTAACATAGTTTTCCTGTAAGCTGAGTTACACATTTTCTGTTTCAGCATTTCTCCGATTAAATCTGTCGCTGTCACAAGTTTTAACCAAAGTGCAGAGACTTGAGAAGCATCTGTTATGCAACATAATGATACAGTCATAGTCTTTGAAAATGAGCTGATTGTTTAAAGGCATGTCTCATTAAAACAACAGTGCTGTCTGGAAGCATGCTTTTCTTTTTCTTTACCTTAGCCTCTTCTCAAACTTAGACGTTTTTTCCTCTTTTTTTAAATGTATGCAACACCTTGTTAAAATCCTCCAGAACTGGAGGCCTTTTAACGGACGTCGTGTTACTCAGCGTCTCATTAATCAGAGCAGAACAGTTTCTGCTACAAGCTCAATTAGGATGTGGTCATGTGTTTAGTTGACAAGCTCTGAGCCAGAAAGCTGACGGACTAATTGAGGCAGTGGAGACCAAATTTATAGGTTTTGACCCAGTAAACCCTGAAGGAAGACACACACACACGCACAAACACACACACACACGAGCGCTCAACCACAACGTGTAAACTGCCACCTATACAGTGTATTACATGTCGGGGTTTAGGCCTCGCCATGGTCGATGTGCAGCATGCGGCTTTATTTCCACCCAAGCACAAGAGCGCCTCATATAGACGAAGCTACGGCTGCTCATGAAGCACTTAAGACTTAAGTGGGTTGTGTAACGTTTAAGGTTAAATAGTGGAAGGAAACATGCACTGCCAAAACAGTCAGACATTTCTCATGCAAGATGTTTGCCCACGGTTTTCCTCTACCATTTGCAAAAGATTTAAGGAAGAAACCTTAAACCGTATTTGACTGCATTTGAACTAAGATTACTTTGTAATTACAGCTACAACAAGAGGAAGTCATTGCAGAGGAAGAGAGGGTTACACTGACACAAATCTGGGAACCATGCAGTGTGACTACAGCACTGTACTGTCATTAGACAGTCCGGTTGTTTCCACGCTTTGCTCAAGGGCACTGCGAGGGCAGCAGCTGAAATAGGAAATGCTGTTAATCTTTTGATCGAGTGGCGACAGAGTGTTTATTTGCCAGACTTCAGGATATTTTTATTTTAACCATGAATTAGGGCTGTGGTGTAGTCCAGCAGCAACCTTTAGGGCTGGAAAATGAAGCCGACGCAAAAGAGACAAAAATTGCAGTTCCTCTAATTGCCACTGGAGGCTGTCTCCAAAAGCAAGTTAATCCTCATAGACTCCCATGCTAAAATGCCAGACTGTCATGCAGCAAAAGCCTATGATTAAGGCCTGCTACAAAAGCCTGCTTCGGAATCTGCATCACTTATTTTACCTTCTGTGACAATGTATGTATGTGGGTTACATTTTTTTGTAATTAGGATAAAAGCATCCTTATATATTATACATTACTTCAAGTTATCAGGTAGACTTTCTTTTATCTGTTACCCTGCACAAAAACATTGAAACCATTATGAGAAAAGATGCCTTGTAAATACAGAGTGCTCCACAATGAGGCATAGTTTTCATGCTTCACTGTGGAGCTTTTTGTACTGTTTCATGTGTCATGAAACAGTAGTTTGGTGGAATCATTGAATAAAAAGTTATATTGGTGGGTCTCTTCTTTTCCTGGATGTTTTTCCCACAACTGTGGATCCCTGAACCATCAATGTTTTTTTTTTTAAGATTTATTAACTATTACCTTTAAACCAGCCATTATCATTTACCTGACTTTAGCCATTTTCTTGTTAACATACACATATATGGCAGGAGGTACTAAAACCAACATGTACTGCAATTTGCTCCAGTAATTTTATTAAAAAAAACATTGCTTGCTATGCTTTACTTCTTTCATGGTCTTTTCTTGCATCTGCTTATGTTTGTTAAGCTAACCAGTTGTCAACAGGACCAATCGTGATCGTGGATCTCGGGCAGGACAACAGTCACTTGTTCACACTATTTTCAGCTTCTATTTTCTCTCAGACAGGCTGGAAGCTGTCCCTTTGCCCTACTGGAACAGCCTCCCATTTCTTGTTGTTTCCTGTAGCCTTGCTGGTGTAGTAATTTACACTTATCACTGTGTTACACTTGGCTTGTTTGGCTCGAGCTGCTTTTGATCAGAATGTTAGCCACACATCCAAAGTGTGCAAAGATATAACACGAACATTGTGCATCTGTCTGAAAACCAGCGTTAGAGTAGCATACATTTTCTGCAATTACATGCCCACGGTATTTTATTCTATTACAGCACTCCAGGAAACCACATACTATGTCATACAAGTTTTCTCTGGCAGGTTTTGGCACCAAAAGTTATCTTTAGCCCTTGATGTTGAAGTAAAACACAACATGTACTTGAGAAAGTTCCCCTCAAATCTTCTAAACTCCATATTCTGGTTTCTCTTGTTGACTTTATCGGAACATTTTTGAACGCTTGGTGTGAAGTATGGTACAATATTCCAGTATGGAAGAAGGCAAAGTGTAAACACAAAGCGGCGTCCATGGAATGATTCAGAGGCTATTTTCGGCCTATGAATGGAGAAGATAGGAAGTGAGAACTTGGGAGAGGAATGTGATTGGTTTCACTGGCACTTCAGAGGCAACATGGAAGACTGGAGCAATATGGAACATGTTCTGTCAGTAGAAACAAATTATTATTGCAATTTACTATAAATACAGCTCGCTGGGTGTTTTTGGCAGTCTGCAAGGAAACAAACCATTTAGAAATACTACCCCAGCTGACCTCTCTTACATGAGTCTTACAAGTGTTTGTATTAATATTTCCTTAAATGGAAAAGTTGAAGTAGGATTTGTATCCAGTTTAGTGGTTTGTCTTAGACTGTGAAAGGTGAGTGAATTAAACCTCATTAAATCTTAGCGAGGTCTTTTTTTCTTCTTTTTCCATTTCAATCTCTGCAGTGGAAAGAAAGCAACAAACACGTTCCATTTTTATGATCAGTAAACCCCAAAAAGCAACTTCTACTGCCAAACCCAGAGCCAAAAGCTGCAGTTCGGTGATTGGCCGCTTGAGGCTGGCACCAAAAGTGAGTCAGTACTCTTTGATGTTAAAATACCCAACTCAGCGGCATCAAAAGCACGTTTTTACTTTGCATTATCCTATGGATAATCCCGCCCCTTCACAACATCTGTGTGGTGGGTGAATTTTGATTGACAGATGTGCTGACAGATCTGCTGTAGCTGATAGCTGTCAGCTAGGCCTCACTTCTACTAACTCGGGTCAGCGTGAGGGTAACCGAAACACTAATATTGAGGGGTTGCGTGTAGAAACCACTGGATGACATCGCATAGCTACATTCAGTTTCTATACAGTTAGCCCCGTGGCCTTAATCCATCAGCTAATTGAGGCCTTTCAATGTGGAGTTTGCACATTCTCTCATGGAGGTATGTGGTTTTCCTCCCCAGGGTTCTTTCCAAACAACCTGCAGTGAACCAGGTAATCTGAATTGCCTGCAGTGTCTGTTTGTACTTTTGTAATGAGTACAGTTAGTTACAGAACAGACTGTACTGAAGAAGGGTGAGGAGGGTGACCAGCCCGTACTCAAGTCTCTAGTTACCATTCCCACTCACAAATGAAAGTTGCTCACCTCATGTGCAGGTCTGTTACTTCTCTCCAGTCTTCATCGCTCTAAGAAGCAGTTTCATAAAGCCTCAGTAAACTTGGAGACTTCTTGATCTATGCAGCCCTGGTTAAATTTGAATCTGACTTTGCAAAATATCCACCAAGAAGCATGCTCGATTCCTGACTTCCTGAATAGCAGGTACAATACCTAAATATGCTGGAGAGCCCTCAACCAACTGGGCCTTAGTACTGACCTTAAACTTGGAGGTAGATGGTACATTTTTAGCCTAGAGTGGTTTACCAGCACTTCTCTTTGTTCTGTTGGATGCAACGTATCTCCTCCATCTCTCTCACGTGGCACAGTTTTACTCCTCTCTTTCTCTCCGTTGAGTTAACCAATCAGTACGCCGTTCAGAAAGGAGAGACCTTCTGGAGATATGCCTTCAGTGGTATCCATGCATCATTACATGCATCAGTTTTGTTGGAAACAATTACTAAACCACTGCCACATGTGGGTTAGAAAGCATTAAAAAATGCTGTGTAATATGTTTTCCAGCATGCAGGATTAAAAAAACAGACAAGCATATCATACACACATGAAATGATTTTTATGGTTTTAAAGAGGTCTCATCTCTGCAGGCGCCTCAAACCACCCAAACTGATGAATGCAGCACGAAAGATAAGGTCTTTTTTTTTATGTTGGACTCAAGTTCATTGAGGTATCTTTAAACAGCATTAACTTATTTTTAACCAGAATATAACCATATGCAAATATGGGGAATAATTCTTGTTGAACAGCTTCAAACTAATGATACCAGTTATTAATTTATGAGTACCCTAACTGACCTAACTGACTCATTGAGGTTCCTTGGCCCAACCAGTGGTTTCAGAATAGCAACTCTCAACATGTTTTCATCCAGGGGCTTCAAATTACTGCTGTTTTGCTCCCGGTGTTACACAGAAGCGTGAGATGCGTACAAGGTGTACCTTGGCAGCGTTGCTGCATCACACCAGTCACAACAGTGCTGGACGCCCAGGATTAACAGTCATCTTTTGAAGAACTAATAATACTGCATTAGGAGGTTGGAGGATTGGTGGAGTGAGCCACAAGGGTACGAGCCAACAAACAGTGGTTCATGTCTTCTTTGGCACCTTGTTTCACTTACTGTGCCCCCGTGAAAAGGTGGAGGAGCACAACATAAATTTACAAAGGAATTTCACCAAATCAAAATCAGAACAGTGATTTAGCAGCAATGTGGGATATTTAATTCTCCACACAGGTTTGAAACAGGAAGTGACCACGAGTGCAGGCAATTTTACTCCAAGGTGAACCGAGGCCAAAACGATAAACAAAACAGAACTACCTTTCCAGAAAAGTGCTGACTAATGCTAAGTGGAAACAAACTGAAGGGAAAAGCATTTGCTAAACATGGTAGCTCGCTAAGGTAACCAGAACTGGAGAAAACAGTGCACAAAAGAAAAGGCAGTTCTGCTCTTTAACATCAGTGCTATTTACATTAAAAGTAATTTAATCTATTTGCAGCAGAACCAACAATATGAACCAAACTAATGGACATGGAGTCTAGCAACGTTTCAGACTATGTAGGAGAAAACCAAAGACTGTATATAAAACATGGACTAAGCCACCGTAATGTCACCCATCGACTTTGGACTCCCCATTTTGAAGCCTTGACGCTGGCATTTTGGCCAAAACCATGGCCATGCTATTTTATTTATCTATTTCTATTCTCTGAAGCCAAAAGTGACCAAATCTGGATGAAAGGATGGACGCTCAGCTATCAGCTAATGCTTATGAGCTTGGTTAGAGAGATGCATCTACAAACTGTATTTGTGCAAACAGACACAGAAGTAACACACTAATAAAATACTAGAGCAAAACTGGAGCACACAGCAATCGGTGTCAAATAATTCTATTAAAAAGACTCCAAAAGGCACCAAAAGCACAGAAGAGATCCAGTTCACTGACTCACAACAGCAGAAGTGAGCACTAGTAGACTGTGATTGACATCAGCTTCCCCTGTCAGCACCTGTCGCCCCATGTGGTGGCGCTCCTCCTTTGAGCCTTGTGAGTGTAACTCAAGTATAAGTTCAGAAAAGTGTCCTCTTCCATTCGAGTTGCTATGAATTGAGGACCAGGCTGTGAAAATGCTTTTTAACACTTTCTTTGTGAGGATTGACTCGCTTTTGGAGCCAGCCTCAAGTGGACGTGAGAGGAACTGCAGTTCTGGCACTTCCGCGCTGGCTTCATTTTTAAATGGGTTTGGAAGCTGAGGACAGGAACTGTCGTTTGCTGTCATTGGCGTGCTGGCACACACGGGCATTTTAAATGGCAGGATGCTGTAGACGATCATCCTGCAGCAGACAGTTTCCAGGGGCAACCAAGGAACCCAGCCAATCAGGAGGAAATGTGCAGATGGACACTCAAATATGTAAAATAATAAAAAAAAAAAAACACAGAAAAAAGTTAGTCTCAGTTATTCACTTGCTTACTAAGATTCTCACTGAATTTTTACTTTTGCTTTCACTGCTTAGGATTAGGACACAAAGCTACCAAATAAGGTTTAGGAATTATTGTAGTTTTAGATAAAATATGACTCTTCACATTATTAAGAACAGGCTGGAAGTAGGCACTGCTTTTTATATGGTCTGTTCTATCGCTGCACCTTACAGATATATTACTTTACTTGCACAGAGCTGAGAGTTGTGTGTGTTGGACTTCTAGCTTGATCTCTTCAGTCTACACCCTATTTCAAGGAAGAATTGAACATGATCTCTGAAGACACAGAATTCAATTAGGTTATTTGGCGATTGGACTCTGATGACCCATCATAGAAGAACGGAATCTCAGCGGTGATAGGAATTAGGACAGCATGAAAGCGCAAGTGATGCAAAGAATAGACTAACAGCCAAACACCCAGATGATTACAGACTGAACTTATACGAGCTTCATTTAATGAACTGTTGAACAAAATAAAGGCTAGTGAAAAGGTGGATTTTACTACAAATGCATAGACAGGATCAGGTTTTCCTGGTTGTTTCCTCTAGCTGTGAAAATAAAAATGGCTGGCAGAAAACTGTCACTGAATATGATTTATGTAGCCAGTGATATCACTAACTTGTCACCTTTTAAGGCCCTTCTGAAAGCGTTGATGCAATCACCCTCTGCTCTTTCACTGTGTTAAAAAAAAAGAACCACAGCACAACCACAAAAGCCTCGTCTTAAAAAAGAAAGAAAGACTTCCACGGGTGACCCGTTTGTTCTGAAATCTGCAAGAAATAAACGCAGAAACACACACGCTCAAGCAAAACTGCACACACGTGTACAGTGTGCACGCCAACAGGTCAGTGCTGCTATCGACATTTGATAATGGAAGTTCCAGCCTCAAGAAAGGGCTTCCATCTGTGGTGACCAGAGAAAATATTATGATTAATTAATAACAAGATTGATTGTGCCAAATGTTCCCCACAAGGTCCTTTCTTACATCCAAAAACTAGATCCCATGGTGCCGTTTCCAAGAAAGCACTGTAAAAGCTTGGATGACAGATGCAAGTTGAAGAAAATGGCCACGACTCAAGCAGCTGTCACGAGGCATTGGTGAATATTATTTTTAATGTTTTCTAAACAACTGTCACAGACATGCTAAGTAAGTGCATGAGTCCACATGGTGAAGCTCAGCAGAACCTTGGCTGCTGACTGGAGCAGAGGCAAAAAGCCGTTACTGACTACATGTGGAAGGTCTTGCAAATGCCGTTTTAGTGTTGCATTGTTATGAATTTTAATGCAGCGATTCTTTCTTCTGCAGAATTATACATGAAATCTTTTTTGGAGCTCTTTGAGTCGTGGAAACATTTTGCAGGATATTTCAGCGAGTGACACTCAGCCCACGTTGCAGGGAGCAGAAGCTGGCTTATGTCCCTGCCTGACTTGGCATCATGTAGAACTGGCTGCAGAACAGTGTGTGCGTCTGCATGCATCCTTCTGTGTGTGTACGTGTGTGTGTGTGTGTGTGTGTGTGTGTGTCAGTGTTTGTATATGCGAATACACTTCCAAAGTCATTCCTGTAAAAGAAAATCTAGTTAAAATAAACACAAGTCTCTTCTTACAGCTTCTAAGTTTGAGATAAACAGTGTTAGAAAAGTCACAGAGGAAGTGTAAGCAGTTACTTTTTACTTATTAGGTTTAAAAAGTAACAATACTGTAAAAAATTCAAACTTGATGCCATAAGGAAATTTATTCATTACTCATGACTTTTGTTATATTTTCTTTTGTCTAGCTTGAGCTAACCTTGAGTGTTTTGGGAGCGTCAGAATTGAATACTGCTTTTTATAGATGATGTGGTTCTGTTGGCCTCATCAGAATGTGGACTTCAACAAACGTTGGGGTGGTTTGGAGCTGAGCATGAAGTGGCACCACCTCCAGGCTCAAGGCCGTGTTTCTAAAGAGGAGTTGCTGCCCAAGTGAGGGAGTTCAAGTATTTTAGGAAGTGCCGGGAAGGTGGAGCGTGAGACGGCTGCCGATTGGTGCGGCGTCCGCAGTGCCGGAGTGCAAAGGTATTGATGGAAAAGTCCAAGCATGTTCCAACCCTCACCTTTGGTCATGAGCTTTGGTTGGTGACCAAAAGGATGAGCTTGCCGATATAAGAAGGAGGATTTAGTTTCTTCCATATCCGCCCATTTGTACTGAATTATTGTCTTATTGTCTGTTTTTACCAGAAAAACTGTAATACAAAATGTATAAGATCCCCCCCCCCAAAAAATGGGGCTTTACCCAGAATACAGTTCGACCCGGTGTCCACTTTGGGTCTTCTTACTTTATTATTTTAGAAAATAACTCGGTCTATGTATTGAACCTAAAATCGAGTTACCAGAACATATTACAGTATTTGAGAATTGCTTTTTTTTGTGAGATTTAGTGGTTGTTTGTTAAGCTAGAAAAAAATATTATTTCAGATATCGTGTAGTTCAACTATGATAAATGCAGAGGAAAGTTTTCTTAGAGCACCGCATCTTTATAAATTGGGTTTTACTTGGATATGGTGAAGTGACTCTGGGAATGTGAAGGGTTTTGTGTGTATGATCTCTCTTAAGCCAGCAGCTAAAGCAATCCTTTGATTCTGCATGATCATGGTTTGTGGCTATCTGGCCAGCGGAGCCCTTGAATAAGAGGTATTGTGTTTACATATCAGACTTCTAAAGCAAACACTTGATACTCAAATTCCTCTTTTCAAATATACATGGCTTATGAAGACATTGGCCCAGAGTATTGAAAACAAGCTTATTATGAGTAAAGAGAGGCAGATTCATGACTGACAGGGCTGAACATTAAACACAGAGGGTTTCCTGGAGAGCAGAAATGACTAAGAGTCAGAGAAATGGCACAAGACCCTGTTTTACACGCCTTAAATCAGTTTTAACCAGGCCAACTGCAAATATTACACGGAATGTTTTCCCCTCCTGCGACATAAGATTGATCGTGCAAAACACATAAATTACTTGATCTAAGGTGGCTTTAGAAGACATAAGCCCCCTTCAGCCTGAGTGACATCACGGGCCAGACGTTTAATGTACTTCAGACACCGGCCAAGGCAGTCAAACACCAAATAAACACATCTCCTTGTAATGTGGATTTCATAGGGCCCACACTGGTATGCTTAAGCCCCAATGGAGTCTGTCAAAGTCAGAATGCATTACCAACTGGTGGTCTGGTGTTACATGATTTGCGTTTTCTTACACAACAAATAAATTAGTCCGAATGTCCACCAACCACTGTGCCAGTTATCAGTCTGCTTCTGTGGGGCTACGCGTGTTGACGATATGCTGATCCCCAGTATAATATTATAATATAAAGCACATGCTCTGCTGTGGCTCAAATATTGGGGGAAGACGTCTATCCCTCCCCTCCCCGCGTTACTATGTTCTTTCCACAGCTTTCCATCCTAGATTTATTAAGCCGTAAACACAGGTCAAGTCGACTTTCAGCACATCAAAGTCTCGTCCTTCTTCTGCCAACTTGGATGGACAGAGGCCTTCCAAGGCTACAAAGGCGCCGACTCCAGTCCTGAGAGAGGATGTGGAGCTGAATTTGCCTCTATAAATGTAATCACGTTCATTGGCTCTCTCTCTCTCTCTGGGATAGTTTGGCATTGCAGGTGGGTTGTGTTGCTGTGGGATGAGATTTCCATTCGTCAGTTTCACCAGAACCGATCTTCTGGGACCTTCCAGACTCCTGTTTCTCATTCGAGAGTGCATTTGGTAGATAGAAGTTTTAAAAAAACTCTGTGTGTGTTCAAGATGGGGTTATTTTTTTTTGTTTTGTTTTTTTCTGTGGAGGCCTGTTGCCAGTGTATGTACTTCACATTGTGTGGCTTAGAATAGCAGAAGCAGTACACATGCAACTTTTGTACTTATTTAAGCTTGAAGCCTCAGGTCATCTCTATTAAAGCACTGCAATCTGTCTTTTTGTCATGAACTACAAAGAGCATTTAATTACTGCACTGCTGCAGCATAGCAAACATTTATGTCTTTTAATGTAATATCAGAAAGAGCTCCAGAAAATTGGGTGGTGTTGGGTGGGTGGCAGGGTCATCTAATCATTTTGACATCATGCTTTATCAAGACTATGTGTAATTCAGGGTCAAGGCCATGAGTAATTTCTGATGGCACAAAGCGACATAGCTCATAATACTAGTAATACATAATATTGAAAATATGAGGTGCTTTATCAGTGACCATGCAGTGCCGCTTTCTGCATCAAACATGGGTATTAAAGGGTGATTTGGAGCTTTCCCCTTAGCTTTTGTGGTCCTGAGATTGTTTTGGCCAGCGTAGGAGTGTAATGGTGAGGGTAGGAAACCCAGCGTGAGCTCTGTCAGAAACTTCAGTTCTGAGTTCTATCAGAACTGAGCTGCCACCTCAAAAAAACAAGCCTGTTAATGATCGACTTCCTCTGTAGTTTGCTACATGTTTTCAAAGCATCTGCACACACGGACTGATGGCGGGGACGAGGGGAAAAGGGTGTGTGTGGGGCGCTGGGTCGGGAAAGAGTGCCGGGCAGCAGCAGTATGAACTCCCTCGACATTACGATGTGTGAAACATTACACACTTAACTTTTTAATGTAGTGCCCTTCATACCTGTCGGACTGCAGGGTTACTTGTGATTCTGGGAGCTTCTAAAAGCAGAGTGGAAGGCAGAGCCTTCGCCTATCAGAGCCCTCTCCCGTGGAATCAGGAGAGGAGTCTTTAAACTTTCCTTTTCTCTTATAACTAAGGCTGGATCAGGTGACTCTGAGCCATCCCTTAGTTAGGCTGCTGGGGATCTTCCATTGATGCACTGAGCTTTCATCTCCACTATTCACTGTTGCATTTACACCACTATTGTTACTCATAATGTTCTGTTACTGGGAGTTTTTGTTTTGTCCTAGTCTGTCTACGCTCCTTCCCCCCCCCCAACCAGCCAGTGTAGGTGTGGACGTTCGTGACGGCATCTTTTAAACCAAGAGACAAACAGAGCAGAAAGAAGGTGAACGCACGCTCTCTGCTATCTGTTCAGATTTTACTCTTTTGATTCCTCTCCATGGACGGTGCTGCATTATGTTGACACTAAGAAAACTCGATTTCTAGCAAAAGCCACAAGCCATGAGAGAGCCTTCAACAACGAAACAAGACACCATGTTCAGATATTTGTTTTACTTCCACCATTTATTGTCATCAGTGCGACTCGGCGGGATACCAAAACCCCAGTTTAACAGCTACTCTGCTGACACCGATGTTTTCTGTGGCCTTTGAATTATGCCTCTGTGGAGTGAGAGCTGGCAAAACAAAACACTGGCTCAAGATGATTTTAAATAAAGAGACATCCAGATTGATATGATTCCAAGGATTGGGAAAATCAAACAATTTTTAACAGCATAAAATGCTGTTTCTTTAGGTTTCAGCTTCTTGCATTGTCATACCGCTTTCGCCAGATGCGCCTGGCCATGCAGAATCCTGCCTTCTGATTTATTCATATCTGAGGTAACATTTTCTCATCTTGCCAACTACAGAAGTCGAGTGAAACTAATCCAGAGTCAAATAAAAAGTGTTCCCGTCTCTCAAGTTGAGACATTCTATCAGCATCTAAAAGACAGAAAGAGCGAAAACGGGAAAATAATGTAGAAATAAAGCACTTCAGAAATCCTCTTTTCATCATCACGATGGAACATCGGACCCGGAGCGTGGCCTGCAGTTCTCAGCCTTAATGGATTGAGATAATGGCTGGAAAATTGTTCCCAGGCACTGTCTTCGCTCTGTCCTGCTGAGTTCAGGGATCCGGGGAGTAAAATAATCCAATTTTTCCTTCCTTTATCTCCCAGACTGCAGGGAAGAAGCGAGGGGGCTTTGAAATGCCATGTCTACTTGTCATGACCCCTTTTGTGTTCCCTCCGCCCATCTGTGGACCCGGCTTTAGACGCCATCCCTTTTCCAAGGGCTCACTGTCATGGCCTCAAATAAACCTGCTGGAAGTGCCAGCCCTGTTTTCCATTTTCCTGTCGTTCTTTTTTTCCTATTTCTTTCTTCCCCACTGTTTATCAGACACTGGCCTCTCCCAAAATGAGGAGTCTCTCATGGTTAAGTGGTAGAGTTCATGCCGAGGTTCGTGGAAATTCACCAGGTCTCTTACAAACTATTGTGGTGAGAAAAAGCTTGAGTCTGATCACCGGGACGTGAGCCACGCCAGACTCCCCTGTGTCAGGAATGAGTATACAATGCGTAATAAGCACTTCTGCTGCGTGCTAAGTTGGTCCGGTCATGACATCCTTAAGCCGAGGGCTGTGCCAGCTCTCCTGTTACAAAGACAAATTGTGCATGCGGAATTTCCTGGAGTGGCTCCGAAAACGCTCCCCCGGTCTTGCAGCCAGGCACTCTGCGGGGACTTGCACTTGAGAGATTTACTGCTATAATTTGGTCCCTGCCCTCATCTCGGTTCCAATGAAATCCTGTCAAACACTAGCTAAGCCACCTGATTAGCTAAGCAACAGGTTTCCATGAGGACGATTCGGCACCGGCGTTGGGATAGCTTCGGGGGAATAACGACCTCTGCGGGAATCTCAAACGATAAGACAGAACTCCACCTTGGCAACTGGGAGTCAAAACAGTGAGACAACTTTAAAGGAATTCAGGTGAACACTGATCGGCCTGTGCGCACTGCAGCCCGGTTTGTCGCGTGATGCTCGATCACAGCAGCAAGATGGGAGCATCCCACGTACGAGGCGCACCTTATATTTTAGTCTGACCTTCGCTCGCTCTCACCATGACTTTCCTGTGACACACTGTGACACCCGATCTGTGCTCTATCGCATGTAACTGAAGGCTTACAGATGTGAAAGAGCAGGACATGGGAAGAAAATCATTTCACATCTGTAAAGACAGTTTGATTGCCTCCATTCTCCTCTGAAAGCCAGCTTTGGAAACCTATGAACTCTTCCACAGTTAGTCATTCTTATTTGTGTGTCCTCATAACTTGTTTGCTGGGATTTTTGAAGTTTCTAAACATGCTCCAAAAGATCCCATGGAATTTTACGATTCTAATAAAACAGTGAATTTCTGAGGGGTGAAAGGAAGTTATGTGAAATATGCTGAGAAGTTGTTTTAATTCTGATTTATGTGGTATTGGTACGTCTCCCCTGGTGCACATTATTCAGAAACATACTAATTTGCTGTGTTCTAAAAAAACTGTACCAGAAAGCATCACTCGGAGGCAGCAGTCTGTCGTCTCTGATGTACCCTGCCACCCCCCCAGCCCCACCCCACCCCAAGTGTGCTTGACGGTAAAATATCTGAACGTTGGCTGTTAAATAGGTTACACGCATTCCTCACGGGCTCCCGGTAATTTACATTCCCAGCCCAGGTTTGTCTGATTACAAACAAACAAAACAAACTGAAATGGTTGCATAAACAGTGAGTGTTGGCATGAATAATTTTATTTTTCATCACGCACACAGCAAAATTTGGCAATCCACCCAGAAAAAGTGCTTGGCTAAAGTTTTTACAAAAGAAATCCAATGGCGTGCAACATAAAGCATCATGCATAATGCATCGCTGACTGAACTGTGATGTATCCCCTCTTGTTCCCAAAATGAGCTTACTCATACTGTAGCCTGAGTGAGTCAGGGGGGAGTCAAAGTAAATGACCCGTGGATAAAGTACATCACGTCATCCCTGCAGCTTCAGCCCACTAATCTCACATTCCACTGACGGAAATCTTCTTTCTCTCCACAGACCTGGCTACTTGGACCCTCTTTAGTTTGCCATAGTCAAGTTTTGGAAGTATGAATGAAGTCCGGTCCAAAACCATGTGATATGTAACATATAATCTGATAAAAGTAGCTACATAATGTCTTTGGCGACCCCTTAACACAAGGCGTGTAGTGTTCAGAGAGATTAATGTACGTGTTCATTCTTCATCCAGTTATGCATCATTCATCCTGATTGGCCACGGTCCGCGGATCAAACAGTGCAGCTCATATGTTTTGGGGCGTGATGGGCTGGCTGCCTCAAGCACATGGCGGTATGAGCTATTCACCCCCCCCCCCATCTGATACTGTGGGTGGTCCCTATCTCACTGATACATGACTAAGACCCTTTGTAATTTCAAACCCATTGAGCGATGCCTCGTGTCTCCCTCCGCTCGTTTATGCCTGCGTTTAAACTCGGTTATTTACCTGTGGCCCAGTGTAGCTCGAAGAAAGCGCGATAATGCCATTTCCACAGGTGTAGTTGTCACGGAGGCTCTCCTGCTCAATGTAGTTTCCCATCCGCTGTCAAATTACACACATATTAGATTCCTTCGTATCAGTGTCGCCCTAAACGATGCTACTAGAGCTTAAGAATCTCACTTTAATGATGAAAAAAAGGCAGTCAGCCACACAGGAGTCTAAGATGAAACATTTTTTTAATCCAAAAGAACAAAATGTGAGGTTTCTATGACATGTGACACCCGCGCTGGGACTAATCCTCTGCTGGACAGAGAGATGTTCTGATTTGCTCACGGACGGTACACAGTGTGCTCCGTAACACATCGTTCTCATTCCTTAGCTGGCAGGAACAAACGCTGCTGTTACCATTGCTGTCTCCACCTGAACAAGCAGAGTTATGTTTGGGGATTTAGTGATGTTATTAAATATTTACTTATACTGATGTAAAACCACACCGATGAAGGAACTGGTTGTTGCTTCACAGGAACCACATGCAACCACTGCTTTTAATATAAGTGTAATGCCAAATAGCCATTTGTAACCCATTTTATTCTCCCCGTAAAGCATGGTATTGGAAATTTCACTTCGATAAGGGAACGCATTTTTATTTGTTAATGTGAAAGAGAATGTTGTGTAGAGGTGGGTCAAAGTACGCACGTTGGTTCTCACACCATCCAAAATATTTTGTCTTCTATATTTTACTAGATGAAGGTAAATTAGGTAGCATAGAGTACAATAAGTGCACAAATGCGTCGTCCTTCTTTGTAGTTTGTGTTTTTCTTTTTGAGCTTCTCTTAGTTTTTTTTTTATATCATAGACCGTGACATAAACAGCCGCCTGACCTCTGCTGGTTTGCTGTTAAATTGGACGCGATCATGCATTACTACCACTGCACCTGTATTCCACTGTGATCAGACAGGAGCCTCCATGGCTCAACAAACCGAAATCAGCACCAAGGTTCCAAGAACTGCAGTTCCTCTAGTGGCCACTTGAGGCCGGTTCCAAACGAGAATCAGCCCTCACAGGCTCACATGATAAAATCCTCAGCTTAACAGCATAAAAGGCATGTTTATAGCCTGGAATGGAAATGGTCTCCCCCATCATAATAACTGTATGGTGTGAGTTTTTTTATTCTTATTTTTCTAAAATTAAACTTTTTTAAGATTAAGGTTGTGTCTATATTGATGTCCTGACAGGCAGCTATAGCTGCCAGCTCTCTGCTAGGTCTAGTCTCTAATTTGAGTGACTGTCCTTGACTAGGTTTATGCTGTTGGTGCCATTTGGAGTTTTTTCTTCTTTTTTTTTTTAATGGAACCAAATCCCATTTGTTAACTAGTCTATGGAGACTAGCTTGCTTTTAGCGCTAACCTCAAATGTCCATACTTGATAAAAACTGAATTCTTAATTTTGACTTTGATTAAAAGATTGTCACAGGCTCCTGATGACCAACCTCAGATCCACTATTGTAGTTTTTATGTAAAATAGCTGCTAACATTCTCATTAAGCAACTATGATTTTCTCAGTTTGCAGACTGGTTTGGACCCCAGTCTGAATTCATATTTTTCTTTTTAGTTTCCATTACATGACACTTATCAGCTTCGCTTTCTGTGTGGTTTGAAACACTGTGCAAAGCACAGCTTTCTGCTTTCATTCTGTCTTTCCTCATTTAGCCGTCTTCTTCTGCTGACTCCCCATTCCTCCTCCTCTTTCATTGCTGGCAGTAACACGCAGCAAACCCATCATCTCAGGCTACGCTCCCCAATCATGTCCTGCTATTGGAAATGGATATCCAAACATAGCGCAACCTATCATCTTTACATTGCGGCTAATAGGAGTATTGGAGGGGTGTTTCCAATAACACAGGCACAGCACTGAGTAGCCACACAAGTTCACAGGGAGGTCGGAAAGACCACATAGGAAAGGGAGGGGATGTGCAGGAGAGAGAAGCTGGAAGCCAAAGCGAAGAAGAGAGGGGTAAACAGAAGGACAAACTTTCACTGAGTCTTAAACGCTGATAGATAAGACAGTAAGAGATGGTGAAAGCTTAAGACTGCCTCTTATTAACGCAACGTACCAAGGAAACGAAGTTCGTTGACCCTGGTGTCAATGTCCTTACTGCCATAAGTGAGAGCTTTGACAGGTGCAGCGTTACAGCCAGCAGGAATATACAGTTTATCACTGATAAATTACTTACTTTAGCTTAAAGTTATCAGAGATTATCTGTTCAGAATGATAATAAAAAATAATTATTCTCTAGTATTCAGAAGTTTGGGTTTAAAGGTTGTTAGCTTGTAGCTTGACATTGCTTAATCAGCTGTCCTTATACACTTGGTTGCTGCACATATTCTTCCTCTCAAACTTAGGTAACACGACGCCACGGTAAGAAAAAATGATCACAGTCTTTTATACCTACGTTTTTGGGTTCAATCAAACTGAATGTGACACTTCAGCAGCACCCACTCACACAAGCGGTTTCTACGTCTAAGTGCTTCCTATCTAACATTCACACACACTTGGAGCACCCTGGGGTCCAGTATCTTGGCCGGGGATACTTCTGCATTCAGACTGGAGCAGCCAGGGATCGAAACACCGACCTTCCGATCCGAGTAGATGACCCGCTCCACCTCCTGAGCCGCAGTCACCCCAAAGCCACGTCTTAGCTTCAGCTCAGTTTTGGAAGGTGCACTGATAAAGTTCATCTTTGTGTCATCATTAAGTGCACAAATGCATCATCTGGCAAACTACTGTAGCCTAAGGTCTAATGACCAGCGTGTTACGCTGTTTCCTCCTGCCTGACACTTTGCTGCCAGGATTATAATTCCTTTCAGCGTTCATGGTTCTGTTGAGGGAAATGATTAAAGAGGGCTTTGCTTGAGTCAGGGTGATTCCAGCTACCTCACTCACTGTTCACAGTGACCATCCATGGTGCAGACGATATTTCCAGTATTCTTGATGTCACGATGTACCCGACACTACACTGTAAAAATGTACTATCTATTTGAGTCATTCTTCAGCGGTGACCAGTTTGAGAACAAGCAAATAATTTTGAGGTCATGACCTTGTTAGTAGCAAAATTCTCCATTTTGGTTCAGCAAGATTTCTCACGTGATGCGTATCTCGCCCATATACGCCACATTCAGACCTTTAACTGTCCCTTTGGAACGGACTCGGGCAAGGACTGCAGCATTGCATCTGAGTTTGCATCGTCCACACGCACAGACCTGAGGCCCCGTTATGCCCGCCACATTACCTGCTGCAGTGTTCTTCTGAACAATGGGTGTCCCCACGCTGACAAGACCTCCACATCAGCGCTGGTGTAGGAGAAGAAGACAAAACCAGGCAAATACTCTTTTTCCCCCCTCAACGTCTTTTCCAGAAAGTCTCAGTCCAGCACACCTGCAAAGCAGCACCCTTCTACAACAGATACAAGGGGCTCGTGTTTCATGCTGCCTTTGCCTTTGGCTGTCACTTGTAATGTTTTGGATTTCCACACAGAAAGCAAATGGGCGTCCTGGTTATAGGTCAGCAGCATAAGCATATCTCCTGTCTGGCTGCTGACAGCAGAGTCTCCCAAATCTCACACACAGGATGGAAGTGAAGGGGGTTGAACCCAAACAGCAGTTAAGCCAGTTTAAGTCGAGACACCGAGACACATCGAGCTCCTCTGTGTTTCTGTCACAGCTACTTTTGTGCCTCTGAGACATCATTTGGTTTTTAACACTGTCCAGCCTGCTGTGCTTTAAAAAAAAAAAAACAAACACACTTCTTTTCACCGAGAAACGCAAACTCGGATGATCTACCAGCTCAATATTCGCACGCCCTACAATATGTTTAGGCGAATGTTCCACGGTACACTTTGGTTTGTGGGTGAGTGAAGAAGACGAGACGATTCGTCTGGCGACGCAGCCACATATTTTAACCATCTGCTTGTTGTTCCCGAGTCACAGAAAAGAAATATTACATCAGAGACGATTAAGTTACCTATGTATTTTCTCTGTGTCTGTTGCTATGACGGAGGGTTGCCTGTTTGTTTTTGAGAGCGCGTCGCCCCCATAGCTATCTTCCTCCTCATGCAGGTAGCCCCGAGGGAGAGAGAATGGAGCTCTTTGACAGGAAAGAGGAGGGGGAAAACCAACCACCATCTACTGCCTGTGCCTGGGCTCATTCTGTAATGAAATGGCCTGTGTCATGGAGGCCTTGTCCAAACAATGGGCCTATTCAACCTGGAGAGGAGTCACTGTCAGGACCAGGCTGAATACGATACCTCCGATTCAGGGCTGCAGTCCCTTGTACTATTTTTTACTCTGTCTGCTGTCGCTGTTACTGTTCTCTCCCCTCTTTTTTCTCTCTTTCACCTTCTTCCCTCTGATTCTTTGCTGCCTGTCTTTTCTTCTTCCTTGGATGTCAGCCTACCGAAAGATCTTTGAAACACACAGTGTGGTCACGTACGTGTTTTTAGTCACATCATTGTTCACATGCCCGTTGGAGCCATTTTGGTTTTATGCATTACTGTATAATATTTCATGCTATTAAGGTTTTTTGGTATTTGCTTTTTCAGCTCTTTGGACTGTTTAAACCAACTTAAAACAGTTCAGCAGACACTTGGAATTATTTTATTTAATTTCACCCTTCTTTGTTAGTTTTTAAACTGCTTCATACCACTAATAGAGAAAATTGTCCATGGTTAAATTGTAATAGGAAGAAACCCAGAAAAGACAGAAGACTAGCCTCGCATTAGCATATGGACATGCTTCATACTCACTAAAAAAAAAAATAAAAAAATCATGACATTTGGCCTTACGCGCATTTTGAACCCCACTCTGTCCAAGCAAAATGCCTTTGCTTAACCCACCGCACCCCAACATCATACTTTACAGGAATCTGCTTTCCTCTCAGACCACTTTATTATAGGTTATTTGACCAGCTGCCACAAAAATATTGCCTACCCCAGCTTTAAGATCAAGTACATGCTAGATCAGGGTTTTAATTTGAGAGAGAGGCCAGTCTGATCATAGGTGAGCTCGATCAACAAAACTAATAACATAAAAAACAAACAAAAAAAACACCCAAGCCACTTCAAATTTTTCACCTTTCTTTCAGTGTAAAATTCTAAAAGTATTCTCGTCTAACGAACCATCAGTTTATAAAACTGGTGATATCTTAAGAAAATGTGCGGTTTCAAGCACACGTCTCAGTTTTTCTACATTCAGCCAGTCATTACAAAGAAATGCTGCTGAGGAAATCAGAAAACATCAGCGTGGCTCCGTGGGCTTAAGCACGTCCCTTTGGTGTAGTATAGCAGGCAATGGGTAATGTCTTTTTCAGTGAAAAGGGCTGTAAAACTGGATGATTCAAACCTCTGGCTTGGATGAAATTAAGACAAGCATTCTCCTTATGTGATTCATTCTGTAACTTGCAACAATTCTTCTTACTGTGAAAAACAATTTTGCAGAGCGTCAGATTGGTGTGTTTAGCGGGCCTGTTCTGGACCCTGAACCTTCTTTTTGACATCCCTGTGCCAGATGGAGTGTCTCAAGGGGGGGAATACAGAAAGACTGGATTTATGTTTAGTATTTATGTTTCAATTTGTATCTAAAACTTGAGTACTCTCACTGCTTATGTGCCACTGTGATTTTCATGTGATGCCCCGCCCCCGGGGGAATGGGAACTCTGAAATCACTTAGACTCAACTGATTCCATTTTGAAGGTCAAAGGTCACTGTGAAATCACAAAACAAAAATTTCTGACCGTACCTCAAGAATTTTCATGGTAATTCCAAACTTTCAGACGGTTAATATGAAAGACTTTTATATCAGAATTTTTCAGGTCAGGTTTCCCAGTG
Organism: Pterophyllum scalare; assembly: GCA_024447675.2. Lineage (NCBI taxonomy): Eukaryota > Metazoa > Chordata > Actinopteri > Cichliformes > Cichlidae > Pterophyllum > Pterophyllum scalare. The sequence goes on from JAMQGT020013945.1 coordinate 137,340, forward strand.
TTCTGCTAAAGTGCTTGCTTTCTGTGCTCTTTATATTAAAATGCTCAGAAAAATGAAAGGACCACACTTGATTATGACAGTATAACTCGAAGTTCAAGGACATCAGTCTGTCCGGTTGGGAAGCAGAAACCATTGTGAATCAGTTTAACCTGATTTGTTTCAAATGAAAGTGACAGTAGATGGAGTGGAGAGGCAGCAAGAAGATAACCCACAAAAAGGGAATGGTTTATCAGGTTGTGGTCACAAACCGTTACGCTCTCCGTATCCTTCCTGACTGATTTTTCCTCTAGTTTTGCTTTTTGCTAGTGTTAGTTCAGGATGCACGAGTAGACCAGCTCCTCGATGGTACATCCACACTTGGCAGTGCAAGGTTTGCACTGCCTCCCAACACAATCTTAAGAGTGCGGAGGACACATCAGGAGATGGGCCATCACACAAGGAGAGCTGGATGGGGATATAGAAGGACATAAACCCAGCAGTGGGGCTGGTAATCTGCTCCTTTATGTGAGCAGAGATAGGCAGAACACAGCCAGTACTACAGACGCAGGGTACTTGTAATTGCTTCTGACCAAACTGTCAGAAACAGACTGCACGAGGGCCCAGAACAGCCCAGCACAGCCCGGCACAGCCCGGCACAGCCCGGCACAGCCCAGCACCATGCAGCTCACTTGACATTTGTCAAAGAACATCAAATATGGCAGCAGGTCCACCACTCTTCAGAGAGTGCGGTGTGCATTACATGAGAAAAACAATGCAATTTTCAGGGCTGTGAATTAGGTTGGGCTCTGAGGCTGAACTTGCTGCTTTGCATCGGTTCGTATCGCAGATAAAAGGACACAAAGTCCATACTTGTCGTCTTGCTCTAATCGCTGTCTGTGTTTCCCTCTGTGCTGCACACAGATGCTGCAACCCTATGCTGGTGCAGTGGGCCGTGGGTTCTTCCTCATGTGGCCAGAGTGTGTAGGCAGCTCCTGCATGACTGGCCCTCATGTCCCCCAGACCTGAATCCAAATGAGAACCTCTGGTATGTTAAGTATGTGCACCTGAAGCAGCCAAATACCACCATGGACTGTCCAGAAGCTCACTGGATCAGCCTGTGAGTTCAATCTTTAACTCTGATTTTTGGTGTGATTTTGAATCCAGACATGGGCAGAACACTCAAAGGGTTGATGCTTTTGGTTTCCACTGAACATTTTAATGTCATTTAATCTCGACAAATTAGACCATGCATGTCGGTAGAAATTTTCAACTTTAATATTTAATTCAAGATCTGACGTGTGATTTAAGTGTTCCCTTTGCGAGATTACGTCGTCCCCCCCCCACTTCTCACAGCCTAACGCTGTACATTCGGCGCAAAATCTCGACGTAGCAGAATCCCTCTGTGCAAATCATTGGCAGATTATCTCACGTCAGTCACGGCGCAGCAGAAACAAGTTACCGTAGAGCTGCGCCAGAACCTACGATGGTTAAATTCACAGCATTAGCCTTTAAAAGAAAACCTTGGTTTAACATCAACCCCATGTCAGAGGACATTTGGAGATTTAGTTTCTTCTTCAAATGTGGAGCAAGAACTTTTGATGAGGAAACCAGAAGCTGAAACAAACGGTCTGTAAATCGAATCAGCAGGATGTTCTGTTTCCAAATAAATGGACATTTGTGTTAACTCAAATATATGCCTCTTTCTCTGTGTGTTTGAATTTGTGTATGTATGTGCGGGGGGGTGGGGGGAGATTGTGTGTGAGACAGAGAGAGAGAGACTATGGGTGCTTTTGCCAAGTGGGGTTGCATTAGGAAAAAAAGACTAAATTACACAGTCAGGCTCCAGGAGACACTCTGGCTGTTTGTTAAGAGAGTTTTATCAGCATGTCAGACGGCCATGAAATGGACTTCTAATTAAATGGCTGTGCTTGGCTGTTGGCTGCACACCACTTTTGCAAACAATCAAGAATAAACAGCCGTAAAGTCCTAGAGAGGCGGGCATTGGAAGCTATTAATGAACGACTGCAGGATATTTTTTATCAACGTGAACTGGCGTAGTTTAGTTTTTCCTCGTGCCTGAAGGTATTTTTGAAGAAATAGGAACAGGGTCTTTCCTGTCAGTTTATAATTTGTTTACAGTCATCTAATCATGGGGAACCACAGACTTTGCTCGCTACATCACACAAAAAGGCTGCCTTGTGCTGTATGAATAAAATGAGCTTGAGGTGAACTGCTAAAACCGCTTCCTAATCTCCAAGTCAAGGATACCATTGTGGATGTGCTGCAGTTGGTGTAAGGCAAAACCCGGATTGAGCTGAATGTGATAGAGCTGTTCGACAGAGTTAAACACATGGTGCAAAGATGCAGCAAGTTGGGACACTGCAATCTGATCCCGAATTGTAGAGGGAAAGCTCAACTGTGCACCTGTCATTATGCAGGAGGGTGGTGGTGGTGGTGGGGTGATCACTCCCCCCCCAAAACCAATCTCTCAGCAGATATTATCTCAGATGACAAAATGAGGTAAATGGGCTTGACAAAAAATAAAGGATTATCTGACTAATGTACTACACCACGTGTGTTCCCAAGAGGGCAGTGATAGCCATAAATTACATTTACAATAGGGATGATCCTATGGGAATTCTTACAGGAAGATTACACTCAAACACAATCACGCTCTGGCATCTATTGCTGCATTTAACCTGCACTGCATATGAAACCATGCGCCCGATTGTTTGTACAGCGTCCTGCTCCCTTTCAGTTATTAAATAACATTTTCTACAGCGTCGATAATCCTCAGATCCTCAAATTTTCATAGGGATTTAAACTATAATCCCCATCAAAACTTAATTTTGATTAATCAGTTTTATGTCCCCCCCCCCGCCTGCCCTTCCCTCCACCCCAGGCTTTTTAGCTGCTGGCTTTTTATGATGTGCCTTATAAAGTGTGGTTCAAGAAAGCACTATAAGCTAATTACATTTTTGACAAGCAGTAACAATGATTTACAGGTAGATTTGATTTGAACATGTGACAGAACAGGTGAGGTGAACCTGTCAGTTTCCACATCAGTGCACTGCCTCCCGTGAGAATGGATATTAGGTTTATGAGCACCCACTTTTTTGATAATTGATAGTTGGCATACACACATGCTAATAAATCTGAAACTAATATTTATGTCTATAATTGTCTGTCAGAGATAACGTTGATTATGTTTATATATGATAGTCTGCTGAGCATTGTAACTCTGAAAATGACAGGCCAACAATATTCTCATTTTATAGTGGCATCATGTTCTGACCCATGACTACATGGTGCAATGCCAATCACCACGACCTCAATACTAGCAAATACCGAACTTGTGGTGGACTCCCAGAAGGACAGGAGGTCCTGGTTGTCACCCAGGGAGAGTCGAGGTCCTGAAGAAGAGAAGAATCCCTCAATGATTTTCTCATGTCGTGTGTTCATGAGAATGCGATGGGTGCACGGAGGGATCGGGAGCCAGTTTCAGTCCAAGCCGCTCCAGCTATTGATGGGTAAACTGATAGGAGCAGCACCAGCCGTTTATGCATAGATGCGCCAGAAAATTACAACTTCTGCAAACGTCGCACATGTGCCAACTGCCAACAAACAGTGTTACGCTAAATCAAAAATAATCTTTTCCTTTTTAAATTGATGGTGTCTCTGTTGTGTGTGGACGGGGCGGCAACCATTCTGCGTGATGAAAGCACACAAATCAACAATGACGTGTCAGCTCAGAATCAGCCACATGATTGTCTTGATCTCAGCGACGGCACATTCTGAGAGGTAAATTTTGCCAGAGGTCTGCAATAAGTTATAACCTGTAGAATATAAGGCTTGTGCTGACATGAAAGCAGTTACATATATTCATCATTGTTTGCTGGCATTCTTTTAATAGTTTCTCACATTTCTGTGCGTCTACCTGCCGTGCTGAATTTTGTTTTTCTCTGCAGACGGTTTTGTCTTTGGGAACTAGCTTCCCTACAACTAGCAGCAACATATTAAGGTAGCAATTATGACTTGAACATTAAGGCAAATCATTTAGTATGACATCTGTCTTTTATGTTGACTAGATTATCGTAGCGTGCTGTACAATGTGAGGGAAAGAGGAACACAAGGATCTGTAGTTCTCACTTCTGCTAATTTAAGTGACTGAGCTATACCTCTACCCTGTTGGTGCCCTTTGGACCATTTTTATTTTGAAATAATCTGACAAATAAGTCTTGCTGTAACGTACCGACGATGTAAGATTTGCTCTTCAGTTTTGGTGAGTGAAATTCTAATATTTTATTCTGTTACAGAGATTTAAACCTTTCTGTCGTGCGTGTATGTGTGTTGCACCTGTACGGTTTGAGAAGAAAGCTTGCTAACCAAACATGCTAGCCTCAGGTGAACACTTCCTCTCATCCACATCTGGTGACTTCTGGCTCCGAAAAATGTTGAAGCCTCAAAATCCTGAGTCCAAAATCAAAGAGTGGCATTGCATCTTTTATATACAGTCTGTAGATGCAACACAAGTATTTACATTTGTAACAATGCCTTTAGTTGCTCTTGCAGCATAGATGCAATTCTCTATTATTGGAGTTGCCTACTTCCATAAAAAGGGTCCGAGCAGTGTTGCCTGTGAAGGAAACTATTTATTAAAACAATGCTGAATTAAAAGTAATGTTGAGGACAACAACATCTGGTAAAAGCATTGATGGGAAACATTGTTGTCATTATATAAAATTGTGTGATAAGGTCATTTTTGCTCCTTTAATTAGATTCTTTAGCCGTCTGCAGGACGTTGTCTGCAGACATTGTGACATCGATGTATGTCACAAGTGTCTGATCTCCCGTGGGACTAGATGGTTGCGCTCTGGTAATCCTTGAATTGGTGAAGGACTCCAGGTGAATTGAGGTTAAGTTACACTGCAGCTGTCCAGCTGGAAAAACACAAATGGACAAAGAGGAGCTCTTTGTGGCCTATTGTCTCTTGGCTAACTCCCTAGCGAGCCAGAGTATGTAGTGCACTGATGCGTACGCTGTGCACACTGCATTATTATTATTATAAACATTCATGGCTGTTTGAGACTAACTGTTATAACACTACATGGCATCAGAGGGTATGACTGGAACACAAAGCTACAGCATAACTGCACGGTTAAAAAAGTAAGTGATGGTTGATAAGGAAATCTAGATGAGCAGCTGAAAAATGTGCAGCAACTTTGTGATCCATCCATCCATCCATCCATCCATCCATCTCATGGGTCATCTCCAGGGGGCTGGAGCCTTTCTCAGCTGTCATGCATCTTTAAAAAAGCATTAAAAAATGAGAGAGGCTAATGTCGGTGGGGAAATGCATTACTGATTTGAGAACTGCATTAAGACTGGTGAGAATGACTTTTCTGCACCAATGTGATTGAGAAAAACTGTAGTAGTATAAATCTGGGCATTTTAATGTGACAGCCTCAAGTGGCCATTAGAGGAACTGCAGTTTGGGCTCTAACACATTTGACTAATAATACTCCTATGTATTATTAGCAGCACAGAGTCCAGTGTGTGGGGACCAGCTGCAGAGTCAAGTTAGCGCCTTCGTCGAGGACACATTTGCCAAACAAAAAACACACACACAAAAAAAATGACATTAGTCAATCATTACAATTCTTGTCAGTGCAAACAGAACATTGGCTTTGGAATAACTGCCAAGATGAGTGAAAGATTTTTTTCTTTCGAACCCTCTGACCCCTGGTTCGCCCATTAAAGTGAACACAGGTTCCATTTGAAAGTCTGTGAGCAATCTTCATCAGTCATGCATGCATGTGAGCAAGCACACGTACACCCATGGCTGCACGCTGTCTTAAACAGACACACGTACAAACGCAAACAAGAGAGCTTAAAGGAGATTTGTGATCTTGTAAAAACACATTGAACGACGAATGGCTGGGACTAGTTGCACTTGTCAAACAGCACCTGCAGCATGTGCCTTTCATGTTTTGCAGGCACAGCAGAGATGGAAAAATTAAAAAAAAAAGACACCAAGAAAGGGGAGAGTGACTGTCAATATTACACAGGCATTAACAAGTTGTGATGTAACGCTTTCATGACAAACTGTAGTGAATATTCCATGAAGCTCTTGGGTAGAGCTCATGCATGTCAAAACATTTGTAAGTGAGGTTTCTTAAATGTGGAGGCTTTCCATAAGAGCCATTTCAAAATGACTTTTGTGGAAAAAATAAGAGCTTATTGTTACTTGGAACCTTTTAGTTTGCTGTACATATGTTACATGTATTTAACATTTTGCCCAGCCCAAGATTTATTTTCCATATGCACACTCTTGATTATTTTGATACCCAGTTCCAGTACCACATATAATACAGAGTAAAACAATAACCAGATATCGTTGCTGTAGTATAGCAGATAAACTCATAAACACTTGTGACAGATGCGTGCCTTTATCTTTGTGTATTTTTCAAACAGATAACATAAAGCCTGTTGGCACTAACTAATCCTGCTGGTCGACAGGTGAGCGAGAATACGCGAGCTTAAAGCCGCTGTCGGGACAGAGGCCAAGGAAACATCCATCTTTATTTAAGAGGCCTGGCTCCTGCCTCTTGGCATGCACACTCACTCTGTGACTGACAGTCCCAACAATACGGATTCAGCCAAGTAACAGCCCGAGGCACGATGTAACTATAGCCGTGCAGTGATTTGCACCGTACCCAACATATATTAACTCTTCGCTTCTCTTTTCATACTTGACTTTCTTTCACAGACTGACACCCGGTTTCTCCCTCCTGCTCTCGGTGCATCTGATAAGACTGATCATATTTATTAAGTTTACCTTCAGCAGCTTTCGCAGGAAAAAAAAATCCTGACATCACTCTTTCTTGAATGTTACTGAGAATTTTATTAACTGCAGCGTCAACGTTTCAAAGTGTTCATTAGTTTTGCTCAGGCTCACTCACTTTATCCAATGGGTGGTGCTGGTGGGCAGTTTTTTCCCTTCAAATTGATTCTACTGTAGCAGCAGGAACAGGTAGAGGTGGAGGATACGGTGCTTCGAGCCTGAGTGATCATCACTGCCTTTGTTACCTGCTCAGGTCCAGGCTCCGTCTGTGGGGCTGGGATCAGCACAGACTCAGCTTTAACACCACGCTGGTTCCTTTGCTAGATTTTTGCTAGCGTGCTGTCTGTGCAGATTTTTGCAAAGAGCCAAGTTTTGTTAGCCATATAATGCAGCTGCTTCTGTCAAGCATGCAGCTTTTGCACTTTGCCATTCACTCTCTTCACCTTTCGTGCAATGAAAATCAAAGTAATGTCCACATCGGCTCTCCTCAAAAGTTATAGACGCTCGGCTTGAGGGCTGTCTTGTTGAGGCAGGACTTGTTGCTTTGGAAAATGGACAGTAGAAATTTGTGAAAAGGTCGAATTTAACCCAAACTACCTCCTAGTAAACCTGATTAAGTAGTTTTGCTGCCTAAACCCAACCAAAGAGTGAGCAACACATCAACTTAGAATGAAAGTAAGTCTAAAATCAATACATAAAAAAAGTAATACAGGAAAGTGTTTTGACTTTTTATCCCACCATCATTTATCCAACAACCTGATGTGGACTTTGTTGGTTGACAGTAAAGAAAGGTAGCATTAAACTAACCTGTTTGTCAGTAACAGGGGAAACTTGAGCTCTCAGAGGAAACCTGCAAAAGGCAAACACGCCACTGCTGCAAAGAGGGACTTCACTGGGAACTGAACCCACAACACTCTCCAATGCCAGCATGCTGCTGGCAGACTTGAAAAAAAAATCTGATCTGTGGATAACTGATTTTTTTTTTTTTAGTTTGTGAGTTCGTGTGCTGGGTTTAAGTTTCTTTGCCTCTCTGGGTAAAATAAACAAGTCGTGATAAATGCCTGATTTCGCCTGTGTGGCTGCTTTATAAATCGTTGCAGCATTTTCAGCAGCATTACATGCACTCTCATCAGTGTTTAAATGAACCCTGAAAGTGCTATTTTAACAACACAGCAGCACGAAGGATGATTTGATCCTTTCTGACTATCAAAAGGCTACAATGAGAGACGAAAGAATAGACAGATGGCTCAGAAGGATCAAAAACCTCTAAAGGAAAAATGTTTGGTAAAGAATTATGAAAGCCATGGGATGCTGTCATCAGCAATGATGTAACTGTTAACATTATACTCTGTTACATACATTAGCAACACAGTATGACTATAAATGTAGTGCAATAACTCCTAGATGATGATGCAAGGAGCAGACGTTACACTAATCTGGGTTTATGCATATAAATAATTGCTTGCTTGAAGTTTCAAATCCCAAAGCATAAACTGTACACACCTACAGCAGACGGCTTCTTAAAGCGTAACGGCTTCATTGGGGTTAAAGTGCTGTGCAAAAGTCTCAAACCACCCCTGATTTGTTTATATTTCACTAGGAAAATGGAAAATAGTGATTTATTGGAACATGCAAACATAAATGGAAATACAGTATAAAAGCCACAGACTGAGTTTGTACAATTATAACAGGCCTGAAAGTCAGTATTTGGTGTGACCACCTTCATTCTTCAGCACAGCCTGAACTCTCTCAGGCAGCTTTTTCTGTCATTTCTATAAGTAGTCTTCAGGAATAGTTCTCCAGGACTTTCAAATCTCTTCTTTGGATGTTGTTACAGTTTTGTTCTGTTCTCTGTCACTGCTTCAAAATGTTGAGGTCCGGGCTCTGGTTTAGTTTTTTTTTTTTAATATATATATATAGGTTTTCTTTTACTGCACTGGCAGTGTGTTTGGGATCATTGTCATGTTGAAAAATGTTTTCCAGTTCTTGGGTAACTTGGCATACTTCAGCATTTCCCTTCCTTAAGAATGGCTTCTTGATAGCCACCCTTCAGTTGAGACTATTCCTGATGAGGCTTTGGTGGACAGTCAGCCGAAGGCTCGATGGACCTCTCAGGTCCCGTGCTTTGGATTTGGTCTCTCGATTTTTTTCTTAAGGATGTGACTTTCAGTTACTGTTCATCTGTTGTTGATACAGGGGTTGGACAATGAAACTGAAACAGCTGTCATTTTAGTGTGGGAGGTTTCATGGCTAAATTGGACCAGCCTGGTGCCCAGTCTTGATTAATTCCACATTGCACCAGTAAGAGCAGAGTGTGAAGGTTCAATTAGCAGGGTAAGAGCACAGTTTTGCTCAAAATATTGCAATGCACACAACATTATGGGTGACATACCAGAGTTCAAAAGAGGACAAATTTTTGGTGCACGTCTTGCTGGCGCATCTGTGACCAAGACAGCAAGTCTTTGTGGTGTATCAAGAGCCACGGTATCCAGGGTAATGTCAGCATACCACCAAGAAGGACCAACCACATCCAACAGGATTAACTGTGGACGCAAGAGGAAGCTGTCTGAAAGGGATGTTCAGGTGCTAACCCGGATTGTATCCAAAAAACATAAAACCACGGCTGCCCAAATCATGGCAGAATTAAATGTGCACCTCAACTCTCCTGTTTCCACCAAAACTGTCCTTCAGGAGCTCCACAGGGTCAATATACACGCCCGGGCTGCTATAGCCAAACCTTTGGTCACTCGTGCCGATGCCAAACATTGGTTTCAATGGTGCAAGGAGCGCAAATCTTGGGCTGTGGACAATGTGAAACATGTATTGTTCTCTGATGAGTCCAACTTTACTGTTTTCCCCACATCTGGGAGAGTTACGGTGTGGAGAAGCCCCAAAGAAGCGTACCACCCAGACTGTTGCATGCCCAGAGTGAAGCATGGGGGTGGATCAGTGATGGTTTGGGCTGCCATATCATGGCATTCCCTTGGCCCAATACTTGTGCTAGATGGGCGCGTCACTGCCAAGGACTACCGAACCATTCTGGAGGACCATGTGCATTATTGAGCCACTTTGGGGTGTTTTGGAGGAGCGAGTCAGGAAACGTTTTCCTTCACCAGCATCATGTCGTGACCTGGCCACTATCCTGCAAGAAGAATGGCTTAAAATCCCTCTGACCACTGTGCAGGACTTGTATATGTCATTCCCAAGATGAACTGACGCTGTATTGACCGCAAAAGGAGGCCCTACACCATACTAATAAATTATTGTAGTCTAAAACCAGGTGTTTCAGTTTCATTGTCCAACCCCTGTAGATTGTAGGCCTGCCACTTTTCCTTTTGTCGTCTACTTGTCCAGTTCCCTCAAAAAAAATTTTAAGGACAAAGTGCACAGCTAAGAGCGGAGCTAACAGCTCTTTGGGAATCACCTTGTTAGTGCAAAAATACTTCTGAGATTTTTTATGGATTAAACTAAAGAAATGGGAACAAATGATGTGTTTTGTGACAGACTGCTGGTAACAAAGTGCCTAAAGATACAATTTCAAATTGGTTCTTTGCAACACTGATTCATCTCTTGAGGTAGGCGCCTTTGTCATACTCGAATGATTCATAATGGACAGAAAATAAGTGAAAAAGCAGCCAATGCCCAAAGAAAAACCTTCAGAAAGAGAAGTATTTCTCAAGACGACTAAATTTTGATGCCAAGGAGCCAGCCTTTCTGAGGCGGGGTCATCAGTGTTTGTTTGGTTTGTTTTCTTCCTGTAATAAGTAACAATTGCACAACACAGTTATATAAAAGTGTTAAATGTGCGCTTCAATCCTTGCCAAAGCAGCCTCTCAGGGTCACATTTGGATAAGATTGGTGGTGTTGGTTGAAGGTTTTTGGTCAAGTATTCAATGAGAACTGTTTAGCCCAGTGAGAACACACACACACACACACACACACACACACACACACACAACAGAATTAAGGCTGGGTAAAAGTTTTACGTGCACTAAACAGCATCAGACAAATCCATGTCTTGCCTCCACGTACACCTCTAGTAGGGCATTCCCTTGAACCCACTGCAAGACAAACCAAACAATGGCTGACATGCCTCCACTGTTCAGCTGCTTTCGGCTGAGAGCGATACCGTTGGAGGATATTAATAGAAATACCTGTGGTTGATGAGTGATGTCCAATCCATCTCCACTGTCATGCTCTGCCTCTTCTGTCTGGCACGGGCGCATAGCTGCAGAGGAGATACTGAGTTGTAAACAGAAGTTGTCTCTTAATCGTCGATACTGTTAAAAATAAAGAATGAGGAATGTGTTTTTTTTTTTAGGTGTGTCACCAAGGCAGCCTTGCAACAACACATACACTAAAGCAACTCAGCCACTGGCTGTTAGCGTGAAACAGCTTATTCGTGTCTGCAGTCCAGCTGGAAAAGTGATTTACTGACCAGAAAACTATCATTCAGAGCAAGAAAGCGCTGGGGTTCAGGGATAGCTGGGTGGATTGCTCTCTCTGTCATGCCAATAACTGAATTTTGCACTGAAATCTGCAGCTGCTGTAAATCTAGAATGTGTTGCTGTGTTGTTAAAAAGACCAAAAGTAAGAATGCCTAAGTAACTGCCTCCGGGGTCGCCTCACCAGTTGGACATGCCTGAACCAACTGTCTCCTTTCGATGCGGAGGAGCAAAGGTTCAACTCTGAGCCACTCCCGACTGACTGAGCTCCTCACCCTACCTCCAAGGGTGAGCTAGTTTCCACCAGTTGTGTCCACAGTCTCACTCTTTCCATCACCACCTCCAGCCACAGGTGGAGGTTGGGATGTAGATCAACCAGTTAATCCAAAGCTCTGCCTTTGCACTCAGCGCTCTCTTTACCGCAGTGGACCACTACATCTGCATCACAGCATACCCTGCGCCGATCCTTCTGTCAATCTCTGGCTCCACTTTCCCCCTACTCATGAACGAGACCCCCAAGATACTTAATCTTCTCCATTCCTGGCAAAACACGGCTGTCTGGCTGAGAGCTCTAGCCTCGGGCTTTGCTGTGCTAATTCTGGCCACTTTGCGCAATGTTGAGTAATTTGGATTATCTCCAAATTACTCTGGGGATAAAGCTAACAGGACTACATCATTTCAATTTATATCAAAGTTAAGTATTTTTCTAAAACAGCTGGATGCTGCAGGTTTTCGCTATGCTGGAGTGAAGACGTGTGTATGATGGAACTATTAGCTAGCATTCCCCTTTCTCTGCAGCATGTTCAGAAGTTAAACTTAAATAATACATACCGTAACAGATTGATGAACAACCAGCAGAACAACAGTTCTGTATACTTCATACATATGAGGTGCATTCTGTCCTTTTAAACACAAGATTTACTGTAGTTTAGGCCGATTTGGTTGAATTAAATTTTGGTAGGGGCAGCATGGTGGAACAGTGGTTAGCACAGTTCTTTCACAGCAAGAAGGTTCTGGGTTTGAATTCTGGCCAGGACCTTTGTGTGTGGCGTTTGCATGGATTTTCTCCAGGTTCTCTGGTTTCCTCCAACAGTCCAAAGACATGCACTTAGTGGGGTTAGGTTAATTGGTAATTCTAAATTGGTCGTGAGTGTGTGTGTGTGAGTCTGTCTCTCTGTGCTAACCCTGTGGTGGTGCTAGCGACCTGTCCAGGGTGTACCCTGCCTCGTGCCCTATCACAGCGGGGATAGGCTCCACGCCGATGTGTTTTAGTAATCTCAATCTACAAAATCAAAACCTAACATTGCGGATTTGTTCCTTTGTTTTGCATTCATTACATTTAAAACATAGAGGTATACAAAATGAGGGAGCACACAGGGAGGACGTAAGTGTGGAAAAGACAGACGATAAATACATAAGGAATAAACACAGGTGTTACACAGGTAACACTTATGGGGATAATTAGTAATGATGAAAGGAGGGAAGCAGAAGTGAATACAAAACATATGAGGCAGAGGACCGACAAAATAAAGCAGGAAATAACTCGACGTGGGAACAGGAACACGGACTCCACAAACGCAAGAATGAGCCTAACACGTGAGACTAGAAACAAGAAGAAGGGAAAACTAAACTCTAAAGCCACTGAGACCTAGGAACAAAACTGGCACAAGAAATACACAAAGCAAATATAGCTTTAAACACCCCAGAAATCATGTACAACAACTAAATTAACAAAATCACAAAGTCCAGAAGCTCAAAACGCTGGGTGACAAATCCAGGACCACGACACATAATGATGTAATCAGTTGCTATGAAATAATTTAAGGGTCATAGGTTTCATTTTTACACAGTAAACCCCTAAGTCATAGAAATTACATAACTCTATGACTAACATGCAACAGAAAATAATTTTTGAAGCGATAAGTGTGTAGTAATTGTGACTACATTACAAAGAACTGTCACTTTAAGCTTGTCAAGGTTTGTTAACCAATTAACCTCTGATAGTTAGGTTCAATTGAGGTCGTTGTCACCATAAATTCCTCAAAAGTCAGTCAAAAATCAGATTTTTAAAAAAATGCATGAATATAAAACATTTATAGTTATGGTCACAGTACATGGTTGAAATGTGGAAGAAAAGACTGTGTGGGGTTATTGTTCAGTTGTAGCTAATTCCTTGCTTCTGTGATTATGCTCTCCCCCCCCTCACTCCCTGATGTTCAAGTGTCTTATTTCTTAGTTCTGGTCTCTGTATTTAGTCATTTCCTGTTTTACTTTGACAGTCCATTGTATCTTGTGCTCTGTATTCAGTTTTGCTTCCTCTGTCTTGTTAATGTGATTCTGTTCAGCTGTCTTCCCTGGTGCGTCCAATCCCCCTGATTATCTAGTGTGTATTTATTGTCTGCGTTCCCCTTTGTTCCCTGTTGTGTTCTCGTCATTAGTTCCCTCGGCGTGTGCCGTGTATTCAAGTGTCAAGTTTCTAGTTTTTCAGAAAATAAAGTTGTCATTCCAGGTTTCAGGTCCTGTCTCCTAAGTCCTGCACTGGGGGCCAATCTGGCCTGCCACACAGTGTTACATGACACCAGCAGTCCAAACAGTATAATTTTATGTGTATTACAGGTTACAGGTACTATATGAGCTGGCCTCATGCACTGAATCATTTGGTACTCTTTGCAAACTAAAGAAAAAAGCAAAGAGTTCCTTACAAAAGCTACTTGATTCACGTCTTAAAAGAACTTGCTTGTGCAATAAGGCCACACCCTCACCCACACTTATTAAATCCATTATAAAATGACATCAAGGATTATGATTTGTAATTGTGGTAAGTATGAAATCATTACACAAGCAGTCGATGTCAAGTGCAGTGCAGGGAAAAACACGTTTAGAAATAAGTTACAATAATTTCCATTGTGAGCTCCAGTAGATTTCATGTACAGGCTGTGATTGGCTGAGCTGAGCTGCTGCTCTCTGTGGATTTAATCAGCTGAATTCAACAAGACACAAGGAGGTGTTACTGTACACTTGCCATTATTACTGATTTCCCACCCCCAGATAACATAAAGCTGGTATAAATGTGGAATTCAGTGAGTGAATCTAATCAGCATCATCAGCTTAATTTAATGTGTCTGCCACTCTTGATGCAACCTAACGGTGACCATGAAAATCACAGCAGCTTTCCAGCAGCCCAACATAGTGCTTTACTGTAAACTTCACCACAGTGCTGCAAACTAACCAGGGTAACCTGCCCAGTATTTTCATGCAAACTTTGAATAACAAAAAGCTGGTATCAGCTTCTGAGCTGGTTACAAAGTTTCATCTATGTGCGATGGACATACAATGGGACTGTATTTTATGTGTGATTGTTCCCTCCACCTAGGTTCAAATCATTTTTGATGTTTCAAGGTGCGCAGTGGCAGGAAATGACGGCTCCCCTCAAATGTCTTAAACCTAACGTAATAAGCTTGTTTTGAAAATGTAAGGAGTAGAAACGAGAGGTATTTGCGTTAAAATGTAGGGAGTAAAAGTAAAAAGTTAGAAAAAATAAACACTCAAGTAAAATACAGATACCGAATAATTCTACTTAATTACAGCACTTAATTCCCACGTCTACTGCAGCGTCCCACCTGCTCTGTCTAAAATAAATGCCCAACTTGAAGAAGTTTACCTGCTGCCACGTGATATCAAATATAATTCACACTTCACCCTTTTTCTCTACGAGCCATGCTTCATTACCAAAAACTGCCTGCAGACGCAGCACATTCGGCATACTTATGTGACAATAGGAAAAAATAAGAAAAAGCAAGCTCGCTAATAGCGTCTAAGGCTGAAGGCCAACATACAGGTAATTATTTCTATGGAGAGAAAAGTACATTTCACTCAGCAGTAAAGGCTTTGAGGGAAGAAACAAAACAATCAGGCTCTAGTCGAGGCTTTTGCCATTCAGAATGTTTCTGGGCCCACTTAACGGCATACCAGAGAACATTCCACATCATCCACATACCTAATGATAACAAATAGCCTATTATTACAGACATATAAAGACACTAATGATCTGTCAAGACGTAGACAGACATGCAATTAAATATGCTGCCTAGCATTTTACTGCAGGCACTGCAGACGGTGTGGTCGTAGTCCTGGCCTATCCAGTCTCCACAGGGGTGCTGCTGTGTTTCCTCTCACTGAACCATGTCAGTGGTTAGTCTTTAAATGCCACCATGGATACAAGAGTGCTTCATACCTAATGCTGGTGCTGGATAAGTGCATCATAATGACCGACAAGAGGAGTTTGGATAAGAGTTAATAATAAGCAGCACAGTGATATAAGTGTGGCGTGCGCAAATAATTGCCAATGTTGTCATTGCAGATGTAGATTCTGGATCTTTTTTAAAATGATATATACAGTAAAAAGATACATTGTAAGTAAACAGGAAAATTTAAGGTAAGATGTAAGTTTTTGCTAAAATAGAAGAGTCGATGTGATGCAAAGGCATATAAAATAGACCCATCAGGCAGATCAAACACGTCTTCAAATGAACAATAAAAATATTCTATTACTGTTTTTTATATCCTGGATGTGTACAACCATTTGCTGATGCTTTTACACTTCCTATGCTACAAAATGAAATTGCACCCACCTGTCTCTTTAAGCGGCCACATCCTTACCTTAATTATACATCGGTCCAAGTTCGGACTGAGTTGGGGTCTGTGTCCACAGGCTGTAATTTTTGGGACCTTTTTCAGTCTGCTTGTTAACTCTGACGTCATTAGCCATTCCCGGGTCCAAATGCTCCTTCAGGTTCCAAAAGCACCACTGACAAATCTTCCAACTCCAATAAAATAATCAGAGCTGGGGGGGGGGCTCTCATCTATTCAAAAAACATGGCAGAAAGCACTGCCTCATGTAAAAAAGATGAGCCTCATCCAACACAGTAGGTGCTTGGACTGGGAAACGGGGTCAGTACGTTATCGCGTAACACGAGGATGGTAATAAACTGCAATTTTTGGCACTTTGTCAGCGGCTTCATTTTTTATTTCCAGAGGGATTAAATATTTATGAACACCTCCATTGTGTGATATCCTTTAACATTTAACTGAGACTGCATATTTCTCACGTTATCCTGGCCAAGTTATTTTGATGCCATCAAGCACCTCCGTGCGTTATGTCATGCTTATATGGTGCAGCTTTAAACAACAATAAATACAATAAATGAGAATTTGTCAGTGTCACGGACTTGCTCAGATCCCCTAGCTTTAGGGCTGACCTATGATTTACCCCGCACTGTATGACAAGTCAAGCTGTGATGTGACCATTGTTTAGTGGGCTCTTCATAACAGTACCCTACAAAAGACTGGTTGACACAGAAACTCAATAGCCACAGTACTTTTTGACAGCGCCAGCCTTTGTTGGTGTGAGAAAAGTTGAAGATCCCTGAGGATGGAGCTTCTTCCTCACACAGTCGCTCCCTCTGTACGTGACAGACACACCAGGCCAAAAGGCCAGTGGAGAAAGAGACTGCGGGGAAGAAAGGGCGAGAGCTGGAACGAGGCGGAGTGATGACAGACTGGGAAATGAGCGACAGTAGGAGAAACAGACTGGGACTGGACCCTTGGAGTCTTGAGTGAGAGTGTGCACTGAAACGCAAACCCTTCTCTCTAAAGGACACACACACACACACACACACACACACACACACACACACACACCCGTGGGGCTGCTTCACGTAGCTTTTGCTTGCATTGCTCTTTCCATTTTAAACTCGCACTGCGACGAGACCCTGCTCATGGCCTCACCGTACTGAGCACCGACATCTATAGTCAAGCTCATCGACACACCTGAGGCTCGCCAACGCCACGTAACAAGAACAAATGATCCAGCATAATTGCACATTGGACATGTTCAAACAAAGGACTGCGCGTTGAAAGTTCTTCTTTTCTCATGAGGCAGTGGATTTCTGTACCCACAGGGAGGCAAAAGTTACAAAAGGCAACGCGGCGGACCGAGTGGACATAGCTGACCTCGCAGACACAAATACAGGGATGACCTAAAACCATCTTGTAGCACAAGACACAATTATAACGAGGTAGGAGGCACAGAGCGGATTTCTGAACGAACGGCAAATTCACCACATGGAGAGAGGTGATGTGTACGGGAAAAACTGAGCGGTGAGAAAAAAGAAAGAAATGAAACTGAAAATTTGGATGGAACAGTGCGGTTAGACGAGATGTCAGCACAGATTAGGAGATAATGAGAAAAACAAAACAAAACTCACTCAGCTTCTCCTGTTAAAGACAGCAGCTCTTCTGGAAATTCCCCAGTGAAATTTCCAGTGCAATGCACATATGTAGTATCTTATAAAGACATGGAATTTTTTTTTTATTGCTTGCACTTATCTTTTAATTCATTTATTTACGGGGACACACAACCAAATCATGACAAAAATATAATATATTTTAGGAAACACGATCCCGCCCTGAGCAAAAACAAAATACAACCCACATAAAAACAGGCTAAATATACATAACATGTATTTGCTGGCAGTGCTGCTCATTTTACTTATTTATTTGCTCATAGTTCATATTTTAAAGGGAAAAAACCCCAAATATATGTATCTCAGAATGCATTGTACAGTAGTTCTAGTTGGAATTACACACACACACAAAGACTGTGGTGTTGAGGCTGGCACAACAATCATCATCACCAGCCAAGTATTGGCCAATTACAGGTCAAATGATACTACACGCAGCCTGGCTCAAATGCCAGGGATGGTGGTTAGTTGTTACACTCATCTATATTTCCCAGAGGTGAACTGTTGCGAGGCCGGTCTCTCTCCTGCCTCGTCACACAAATTTCAACAGGGTGTATTTCAAACCAGACCACAGTCTTTGCCCGAACCTAACCCAGTAGTGTTTGTGTCTAAGTTCTCTCACACACTGCTTCAAGAATGCTCCTTTGTCATGCATGTCTTCCTTCACTGCATCCATGGACCTTCCCTGTGGTCTCCCTCTTTTCCTCCTACCTGGCAGCTCCATGCTCCCACCTTTCCTCTCTCTCTCTGTACGTCTGAACATGCCTCCCTCCCTCTCTGTTTTCTTTGTCTTTGCCCAAAGTAGCATAGTTTCCCCCACACCCCGCTGGTCAACAGCGCGGGTGGCCTCAAATGATCCAGTATTCTTGCTGATCCATAAATTTGATTTGTCGAGCATTTTACAACGGACGCCCTTCGTGACACCGCCCTCCTCCTTTATCCAGGCTTGGGACCAGCATTAGGCGTAAATTGGCTTGTGGCCCCTTTATCATTGTAAATTCAACCATGAAATAAGGAATATAATAATGAACTGAAAGCACTGCTAACTACATATGCAAAACAGTTTGTTATACATTTTTCTCTGACCCCTTAGTGCCACCCCATTTAAACGCCCCTTATAGCTAAGCCTTACCCTGGTAGGCTTAGCTATAATTATTCCCCTTGGTCTCAGGACAGGAAGAGAATTATGTCTGTGTACACTGTGCACTTAGTGGTTCCTGTTTCACTTGCACTTAACCTGCAATACCGTGACACAATTTTTTTGTTCTTATATGTAGAACTGGAGTATGAGTCAGGCCTCTAGTCCACAGCATTTCCAAAATGACATGTTTCAAAGCCTGTCTTCAGTAATTACAGTGCATAGGATTTCCCAAGTATCAGTCCATTTAATATATAGACTTGTGATATGCAAAGAACAAATGCCGACATGGTCGTGAAGCTGGAAAGAGATGGAAGATTCCTGACTTTTGATTGTTGCCTGGATAACACCAGCTTTATTTATTTTCAGGCTTTAAGTTGACAGCTGTGCAATTGCTTACACGGCTTTCATAACCCCTGACAGAACGCAGGACGACGACAGAAAGCTTCGCATTCACATAAAATGTTTCACCCTTCCACAGTTAAAGGCCGACGTGAAGTAAACTATTGTGCACTTACGTTGTAAACAGTCTGAGAGTGAAGTGCCACGGAGAGTTAAGATAATGACATCTAAGCTGGGGTCATTATATTCAGGAAGTTGTAACATACTACATCTGCCCCTGGTCACATCATCAGCCTTACTTTGCTCTCGGTTACTGACATCTGTTATTAATGCTGAGCAAGCATATGGGAAACTTTGAAACTGAAAGATTTGGATTCACTCAAAATGAAACCGCCAGCATCTCTAATTGGCTTTTAAGACGGTAAATCCCCTGACAGAAATCACGCTGACGTATCGGAAAAACCTCCACAGCGCCACAATTGCCTGGAAGCGGATTCCAAGTTTGCATGCTTAACTTGGACACACTTTGTATCCATCCTGCTACAATCTGATTGTGCAACCATATTTGTCATCAGGGGTTCTTGTGCCCAGAGCCAATGATAACACAAAGCTAACGTACTGCGTACCCAGCAATTGGATGGAAAATGCTCAAAACCAGTTCTGGCAATCACATTTTACTGCTCTGATACTGGCTCTGTTGACTGTGGTTGCTATGTGACAATCTCTCATTTTGATCAGCATTTGTCAGAGAGGTAAATGGAAGTTATGTGTGTGTGTGTGTTTGTGTGAGTGTGTGAGAGAGAGTGAGTTCAAGCGTTAACTGTAGTACAGAGCTAAACAAGACTGAAACAGTCTCCAGACAATGAGACGGGTCAAGCCACGGCCCCGCAGTGCCCGGCCTTTTGAAATAACAGCCTCAAATGCAGTAAATATTGACTTTGCTAAGCCAGTGTTTACCTCTGAGGCTTCAAGGAGAAACTACAAGGCAATTCATTTTCGATCTGAGCCAATTTCACTGGTTTTTAGACACGGAGTGTGATGCTGTAAAACTCAGAGTGTAATTTAGCGTGCTTGCATGAAGTAATCTCTCCTGACAAAGCTTTAATTGCACTGTACCGGGATCATTTTGGATGCGCGAGAACTGCAATCTGGGCGCTCGTGATGCTGAATGCAGCCACAGATAATTTCCCTTGTACTTCGCTCAGAGTAAACCCAGACTTACGCAGTATCCAATGCCCGTCCCCTCCTCCTCCTCCTCCTTTATATAAACCCAGTCCAGAACAGATAGCGGGTGGCCTGCCAAAAAAGACAACTCAGCACAATTATCCTAATGTCTGCTTCCTGTTCAGATACTGTCATGTTGCGCATATGCTAAAATGACAACACTGACTCATTAAATCTCTTTGTTTTTTCAGCTTTTAAAAGCGGAGAAGTGATTTGTTTGCATCTCAGTGGTAAGAGATTTAGACGCTCATGAAGGCCTTTAGGCCTTTAGGCAAGTACAGCCTTTTAGGCTGTACTTGCCTAGGATAGGGAAAATGTTCTTGATATCTAATTTAAAGGGAGGTGCCATGATGAATGAAACAAAAACAGAGTGAATGCTGGGTTGTTATTTACCTGTCATCTTGAACAAATACATACCTGGGCATGTGACATGGAGTTTCAAGACAAAAATATCACTCCAGAGCTCTGAGTCATGACATTGCTGCATGGTTATTTCCATCAACACATTACGAGTGCCAGTCCTGTCATCACTGAACAATTTGACAAATGACGTATTGCCTTATTTGTTTCGTGGTTGCAATCTGTTTTTTACTGACATGCGTTAGCTTAGAGTGCTAAATGCTTCAAGCTTTTTAACAACTTTGAACTCTTCAAGTTTCAGTTTTTTAAGGTTGCCCTGATTATTTCCTCGGATCACACCCTTACCTTGAAAGGCAGCTGGATTCTTGGAAGAACTCACAATCACAAAAGAGTCCATATCACCAGGTTTCAAGCTATGCACGTGCAGTTGAGTCACAGTGGTTTGGACCAATCAGCATCCCCGAGTGTGTTTTTGTTGTGACGACAGTTGTGTGACAAAGGA
Source organism: Pterophyllum scalare (assembly GCA_024447675.2). Classification (NCBI taxonomy): domain Eukaryota; kingdom Metazoa; phylum Chordata; class Actinopteri; order Cichliformes; family Cichlidae; genus Pterophyllum; species Pterophyllum scalare. The sequence continues at coordinate 158,476 of JAMQGT020013945.1, forward strand.
GGACCCTACTCAAGAGGTAAGCGTCAATGCTTGTTATAACATCAGTTATATCAGAGCACGGAACAGTTTTTTCCACATTTTTCCTGAAAGTCAAAAGTCTGATTTACCAACTAACTTCCCTCTGTTGATCTCTTTAGGTGAAGAGGGTTCAACCATTTACCTGCCAGGTACTTTTTTTCCCAAACAGTTACCAAGGATGACTTCCTCAGCGTTAGGGTCGTAACTCGAAAAGCGTTTCCATCTGCCCATCCAGCAGATAGCTGAAGGACCTTTGTAGTGGGTCACTTTAGGATGCGTTGCACCCAACACTGGACTTCCCAGATGGTTGTGTGTTCAAACAATAGTATGCTAAACTGATTCAAAATGCTGCAGCTAGAGTACTGGCAGTGGCTCCCTGTTAAATCCAGAATAGAATTCAAAATTCTTTTTCTCACATACAACGTCTTGAATAGTCACGCCCCATCTTATCGTAAAGACCTCATGGTACCATATCACCCCAACAGAGCCGTTCGTTCTCAGACTGCTGGCTTACTTGTGGTTCCTAGGCTACTTAAGAGTAGAATGGGAGGCAGAGCCTTCAGCTTTCAGGTCTCACTTCTGTGGAACCAGCTTGGATTCAGAAGACACGCAGCCTCTCTATTTTTAAGATTAGGCTTAAAACTTTCCTTTGAGATCAAGCTTATAGTTAGGGCTGGATCTGGTAACCCTGAACCCTCCCCTAGTTATGCTGCTATAGGCCTAGGCTGCTTGTCAGCATGTCTTTTGTCCTGTCTCTCTCCCCTCAGCCCCAACCGGTCACGGCAAATGACTGCCCCTCCCTGAGCCTGGTTCTGTTTGAGGTTTCTTCCTGTTAAAAGGGAAGTTTTTCCTTCCCACTGTTGCCAAGTGCTTGCTCATAGGGGGTCGTTTTGACTGTTGGGTTTTCTCTGTATTATTGTAGGGTCTTTACCGTACAATATAAAGCACCTTGAGGCGACCGTTTGTTGTGATTTGGCGCTATCTAAATAAAATGTAACTGAATTAAATGAAGGGAATAATGATTTGGAAACTGAAATATCAGCAGAGGATTGGAAATCGCTGATTAAATCCATGTGACCTACTGGGGCGCCGGCTCTCCCGACTGCCGACTGCTTTTAAATGCCGTTAAAATTGAAACCACATATGATAAAGCGATAAATATTTTTCATATAAAACCAGATGATTTACACTTACGTATGATGCATTCAATGTGTCCCAGAGCGCTGTATCCTTCCTCTAACAGGTTTGCAAAAATCACCTAGAAAGTGCTAACAACAACATGTACTCCATGCGGTTTATCGTGTGCGTTAGCATGTACAGCTATGGCGTTTCTGTATCTAGCATAATATGTAGATTCAAAAAATGTTTTTCAATTTCTCTGTGGGTTAGTGCACTCTTTAGCTACCTTATGTAGTTACTATGGATTACCTTCATACACGTTATTATAATTAGGGTTCTAAAGGTTCTGTTGATGTATAGTGAGTTGTAATATTTCACACGATGGTACAACAGCATGTATAACTGTAACGACATGGTCTGGCAGACTTTTTCTATTATAGGCCTCAAATGGCTACTGCACTATGAACTGTTAAACTATAGTTACATATCTTTAAAATTAAAAAAATATCAGGCATATGTAATAATAAATGAGCAGAGCAAAAAAAAAAATTGTACTGTTTCACTGTGTTTGGCAGGACAGAAAGTGTCAAACCCTACATACCCTAAAGACCCTACAATATATAAATTATATATATTCAATAGAAACAATGACATATTTTGTTTAAAAAGGTTTGAGGACCCTTTTGCTGGGGGATGCGGATCTTTCAGAAAATAAATTGGAATCGTTTTTCTTATATAGTTTCTTTTGCTTTGTTTTGTTGCATTTTTAAATTGATTTCTTTATTTTCCTTTTTTTTCAGTGAGTGGAGTTTTTCTTGTCCGAGTGTGGATTGTGGTGAGGAGCAGATTGTTGTTCAGTTTCTTTTTGTTCCAGTAGTTTTTCTCATGCATATTTTTGTCAACGTTTGAAATGATTAAAATAAAGAAATACAAAATTTTGTCATTATTCATTTATTTTTTAAAATTTTTTTGCAATTACTTTTTATTATAAGTAGTGTTCTTACAGAGGACTCACAGAAATTAAACATGGAGCTCACAGACAAGAAGCCCACTGGGGGCTGGAGGGGTGTCCTTCGCATACATCCCAAACTTTAGCACCTTTTAGAGACCATAAAACGCAACTAGAAGGCGTCCTGTTTTGGGGCAATGCACTGAATACTGCATTTTTTAAGGTTTAAGAAGTTTTATAGTTTGTGCCAATGTGAGCTGCCATCAGAAGTACCTGTTTTTGGAGTTGGGCCCAGGATTCACCTAACAGTGCATCTATTCTCAATAATAGGCCTTTAGGTTGGTATGCAAGAATTATATTTATAAGTAAACTGATGATTTAACCTAGGAATACAACATCATTTTATTTTCTGGTTAATATAAACACAAGGTTGCCAGCATGCTTTCAGTTCTCAGGCATTTGAACCATCGAAGATGCCCTTCTCAGCCCTGAGAATTGCAGCTGAGAAGCCACTTCATTTGGCTCTTTTTTACCCTTGAAGGTGGGCTAGAGGCCTGCTCTCCACAAAAATCACTGAGAGCTGAACTTAAAAGGGTGGCAGCTTTATTGTTCAAATTTTAAATGGAAAATTAGGTGTTTTTATTTGCTCTCAATGTCAGGAAGCTGACTTTAACCAAATCACTCTGCTGCAGCTAGGTGGCCAAGACAACTGGAGACAAAGTTACTGACTAACAGGAAAACATACTGGAATATTTAGCAGTTAAAGGGCCACAGATTTCCCTGAAAAGCTGGAAGAATCCAAAACAGATAAAATAAGCAGGAATATTGAACACACACTTAACAGCAGACAGAAGGCAACAGTCCGCAAACACCTCATTAATATTCACAGTATGTTCCATTGGCCTGAAGTGGTCAGCCAAGGGGGAAAAAGCAATTCCTGCTGAATGCAAACATCTATCAAATACATTTGTTCACCACACGATTTAATATTGCAAATATACAGCAAATAAGATAGAAATGAGAGTCAGAGCCTTGAATAATGTGTAGACTGCAGGCAGCAGAATTTCATATTGTTTCACAGATGAGTCTCCAGCACCTTGCTGGGAAAGGAAGGGAGCTTTTCTGCTTCAGTATACCAGGTGCTAAACTTGCACAAACACTGCAGCACAATCCATAAAGGGCTTGTCATACTTGAGTAGAATATTTATGGAACATCTGTGTAATGGAGACCTTTGTTTAAATGCCAGAAAGGCACTGCATTAAAAGACCTCATGAGAGGTGCTTAGATACTGTACAACTTCCTTCTTTCTCCCAATGGAAGTCATACAGTATGTTTAGTGATAGAAATATATGGCAGCAATAAATCATATTGAAATTCCATTAATCTGAAGGACTGATTTGCTTTGTCAAGGAGATGGTGTCGTGGTGTGATGAACGAGTCCAAAGACTTCATAAATACCCTGGGAGAAAGGCACTGAGCTGGGACAAACGCCCAGGATCCACTTAACGAATCAAAAAGATTTATTGTCCAGAAAGGGAACGAGAAAAGCCATGGAGAGAGTGAGCGAGGACAAGAGAGAAGAACGTGACAGATTTTTCTGGCAATATGGTATAAAATGTCCTACAATTGCATCATCTTCTTTCTTAAACATGACCTATTAGTTGCAAAAGTCATTTTAACATGTTTGAAGCAGGACTGATCAAATACAGAGCAACACTGAGCCTAAAACAATTCAAGTGTAGCATTGTGAACAACCTCAATGGCTGTATCACCTCAGGTAAATAGAGCTGCAGGAACAGATGTGAAAAATTAACTAAGGATGCTACTTCTCTTTCAAGGCCAAAACTGTGAAAGGAAATTGCAAATTTGTTGCACATTTCATGGAGCGCAAATGTTTACTGCTGAGCTTTGAAACGGTGATTTAAAAAAAAGAACAAAAAATGACAACCTGCCTCAACTGATGCCACAAATTAACAGAGATGACATTATGACATGAATGATAAGGGATTATAATTAAAGTTTTTTGATGGAAGAGCAATCACCAAAGAAACTTTTCAGGTCAGAAGCCTGGACAAGCCCCTAAATATGTTGTAGTTCCTTAATCCATGTCTTGAAAGAACTCAACAGATGATTCCATGATGTTGTTTGTATTCATTAAAAAAAATCAAACACAATTAGAGGGAGATGGGAGCTCCTGCAAAAGCAAACAAAAGAAGAAGAAGGCCTTGAACTGACCACAAAGTGGGCTGCCAGATTTAGATTTCTCCCCTAAACTCATGTTAACAAAGTAAACAGAAAGCAGAACAGACAGCAAGACTGCCAGCAATTTACAACTCAACTAATAATAAAAGCTTCTTTCAGCTGATCCCTTATTTGCACGGGGTCACTGCAGTGGAGAGATCCGCATATTTGGTTTGGCAAAGCTTTTTAGTATCTCTTCTCAATCTTGAAAGAGGGATATTTCACATTCATCTTTCAAAAAGGTCAAACACGAATGCTGATGGAGGACGAACCTGGCTTCTCTCATATGGCCTCTCACCATCTTGGGGCATGTGACAATCATAGTGACAATGTAGGAACAAGTCACACAGGCCTTGTCCGGTAATTGCTGTGGCAGGCAGGTTTGGGACCCCAATGCTGGACTCAAGACAGGACTTAACTTGAACTTCAACTTTAGTGCTGGAAACACTGGACTAACAGAGCTGGATGGTAGCCCGGGGAACAGACTAGGAATCTCACTTAAACAGAAATACATACATACAGGAGAGCACACAGCAGGAGGGAAGCCAGTGATGGCGATACGACAAATGATTGCTAAAGCCCAAGTCACATGACCCTACAGATGCGGTCTCCGAGCTGTAGTGAAATTGTGGATAGTGTGACGCAAACAGGAAATGGTTCACTTTCAAAGTAAGAAATGTCTCAGTGTTGCTTCCAACATGTTTCAAAAGCTGCAACTTTTACTTTGAAGGTGAACCTTCCCCCATTGCCAGTTTACGTCACACCTTTTTCAAGTTTTCCTACTGCTCGGCTGCTGCCTGTTTGCAGACAAACGTGAAAAACTACAGGCAACTGTAGCAGTCTGCTAGCAACCAAAACCATCACTAGGAGGTTTTTGGTGCAGCAACTTCTTTGCAAATGATTTCACCCAGTGACAGCCAGAAACCTCCAGTTGCCACTCCCAACCAGTAAATGCACGTTTTTCCATAGCAACTGGTGGTTGTATCCCATACAATATGCTAGAAAAATGTTGAGCAATGTGCACTTGACCATGTGAGAAACCTCGATAAGCAGGTGATCCTATGGTCTCAATTGGCACTAGGGATCAACCACAGAGAAAGCAGGTGAACAAGGACAAAAAGAAACAATAATCAGAGGGTAAACATGCCAGTGCACCGAGGTGCATGCAACAGCCAGAAAGCCATTTATACCTGGCAATCCTGTATGTGGATAACTTTTTTTTTTTTTTTTTTTGAATGAGAGTAAACATCAATTTAACGTCTAATTGTACACAAAACACATTGGGACTGAAACATAATCAGAACACCCAAACATATTGTGAGGTAATCTGGCTCCCGCTGCCATCGCACCTCAGTGTGTGTAAATAAAATTTGTGGGCGACCACCTTTTAAAGAAGAAACATCACTCCCACAAAGTCATCTAAATCTGCCTCTTCCTGCTTTCTCAAGAAAACCCCACAAAAGCTTAAGGTTGTAGGACTAATGTTGACTCAGGAATGGAGAAAAAAAAAAAGCCCATAAAAGCAGCATTTCCCTTGATGTGGGAAGTTCTGTGTTGGCATAATGACATCAAAATGCAGGAGCGATCAGGATAACTGAAGTATTTTAATAGCAGGTGTAAATGGCAACTAAAGCTTGTTATACATGGTGTGATATTGGGCTGTCATAGAGGAAAGATGAAGTATGTGAAAGATTTATGGTGATATCTTCAGTCATTGCTCCAGATTGATGGTCCTACATTGAGAGAGGGTCAAAGTCAGCTGTTGGAATAGTCTTCCAACCAAAGATATCCTGACAGTACTGGAAATTTAGAATGATCTTACAATGTGACTGCTGCTACAACCTTCATCTGCTAACCAACCAGCCAACAGAAAAAAACAAACAGAATAGAAAGAAGTAATGCACGCAAAACAAAATGTTTAGGATTGTTGGGATTCCAACAAAGAACTTTGGCAAAGCACGTTTGCATAATGTGTCTTGCATCTGTTATCATGACCACAACGGAGAAGTCGCAACATGGAAACAAGAAGTCGAGGAAGTGCAGCCGTGTGCTGTGGCCGACAACCCGGGCATTTTTATCATTCAGCCTACATGGAACAAACTTAATGTACTGCACAAGGCTTTTTGATCTACATCACAGCGTTAAATACCATGACTTTATAAGACTGCTGAAATCTCAGTGTGTAGGCACCTTAGACACACCACTTAGCACACTGGAATGAGTAAGCTGTGTATACTTAATCAGCTACATCATGTATTAACAAGAGCCAGTCACCAAGAAGCGGTTTTAACATCCAACATTTATGCACCTAACAGGATGTATAGGCTTTCATTTTGTCATGTGTAAAACGTTTTTATGATTTTATAAGCAATAAGAAAAAGAATTAGTGCGTTTGGTCTCAACACGAGCTTTCTGGTTTGGAGAAAGGCCTGGGAAAGCCATCTAACCAGTGTCCGTTGAACTCTTCACAAACTGTGATGACTACAGTGGGTACGACGATACCACGAGAGAGGATGAAGTTGGAACATCTTGAACACATTCACAGTTGCTTGTATTAGTTTCTAATTCATGCTTTTACAAGTTTAACTGGTTTCATGTTGCTTAGGTCCTAGTTATGCATGTGACTTGGACTACTCCATGCTCATGTCTAGTAGAGTGTGATAGTGATGATGGTGTTGTAGGATCCAAATGCTTTAACCTGAAATGGTTTTGTTTGTGTGTGTGTGTGTGTGTGTGTCTGGTACATTTTCTATGCCTGCTTTGTTTCCCATCCTAAATCAAATGAAAACCCCACAGCTCTTCTGCACAATAACAGGCTTCAGCACCCAGCAGTAAATTAGCCACTCCACAGTGTGCAGGGAGCACGGCCTCTTAATGAAGCATTTCATTCATCTCATTACTCGGTCCTCATCTTTTCCCCCTGTTGTAAAAATCAGGCGCAGAATGAGGAGAGAAGTACCAAAGAAAATGAAGGGAAAGTACAGCAATGAACTACTCTCAGGGTGTAAATGGGTTTCACATTTACATTTTTAAACTGAGTCATAGCTCATTAGACAAATGATATCAAGTGCTCTTTCTTCCTCTGAGGTACAGAGCGGTAAAGTAACACTGAAGTATCTTGTGGCCAAATGGATGTGTGGGTTGCAAGACTTTTCCAGGAATCCTATTCTGTGATTCAGTGTGGGAATGTTGAATACCTTTTTATTGCTCTTCTAGAAAAATAATTTAGTTGCCTAATAGCTTTTGATGCTTTTGGTGTTCTTTCCCTGCCCCCCCCCCTCCCTTCCTGCTTTCCCTTCATCCACAAATCCTTTTGTAACTCTGACTTCACCTTTCCTGAAATGTCCCAGCCTCCACCCATCCGTCCGTCACTGTTCTCTGTTCTGATATTGGGAGGGAATCCCACACCTGACCTCACATGGCTTCACTCTAGGATTTTTAATACATCCTTTCCGTGGCCTTATTTCCCCTTAGTTCTTGGCAAATTATGCTTCTGCCTGTCCAAGAAATGGTAGAGAGAACTGGGAGAGCATCATCAGGAGATTAGGACGTATTATACAACACTAAGGAATAACTGGGCTGATATGAAGCTCACTTATGACTAATTTTAGGAGAAACGTCTGAACTTAAATCCTTAGTCAAACCATCATCCAATTACACAGTCTGATTACCTCGTTCTGCATCTTCTCCTCTAAAAGATCAGATTAGGTAGAGCACCCAGAGAAGACAAAAAGGGAAGAATGTGTGCTTGGAGCAGTAGGGTAAGAGTGAGAGGGCTGTGAGTGTTTTAAACTTTCACAGATATAGATTTCAGTGTGTTGGCAATTACTATGTTTTCACTGTGACAATGCGCAATTACTTTTTGGGAAACCCTTTCCAAGAGTCCCCCCTCCCCCCACATGTGCTGGACTCATTCCATACACATATTGCCACCACAGATATCACGAAACAACATTTTGATTGGGCAACCAAAACATCCCCACATGTGGCTGTTTGTAAAAACAAATGTGGCATTTCTTTGTATTCGGTCTGAATTTAATTTACAAGCATGGGATTAAATCCAGTAGTTTTCCTCAGACCCATGGGACATGTTCAGGGTACTTCTAGGAACTGCATGACTCTGAGTTCGATGACTATTTAAGCAACTCCAGATCTGCTTTAGTGATAATTCTCACCATGCAGTGGGCTGTAAGTTGTTACAAGCCACAGATTTTGATTGCATTTCATTAGTTTGAGATTAGAAGCTAACCCTGACCCTGCAACTTTGCAAGTCTGGCTGCCAGGGTGTAAAAGGCCAGTTTGAGTTGAGTAGAGGGTAAAAAGGACTACGATGGATGCACTCAGTAGTATTCTGGGTTTTTTGCTGTCAGAAATAATATGGTCACTTTACTGAGATGAAGCCATAGACAGTATAAAAGATGAACACAGCTATTGTGACATCCACCACTGGTTTCGGAAGCCCTGTTATGAAGCCTCAAGCTGAGCTTTACTGCCACTGCCATCCTGTGACTTGTGATTGGCAAGTCATCAGCCAATGAGCATACAATAACCATAAATTACAAACTGGACTCATATTCCATTTCAGTATGACCTGAAACTAACACTTAAAGGTACAGCTAGCAATTTTGAAAGACCACATAGTACCGCACCTCACCGCCAACCAGTCATGGCAGATGGCTGCCCCTACCTGAGCCTGGTTCTGCCGGAGGTTTCTTCCTGTTAAAAGGGAGTTTTTCCTTCCCACTGCCACCAAGTGCTTGCTCATAGGGGGTCGTTTGACAGTTCAGGTTTTCTCTGTATTATTGTAGGGTCTTTACCTTACAATGTAAAGTGCCGTGAGGTAACTGTTTGTTGTGATTTGGCGCTATCTAAATGAAATTGAATTGAATTAATTGTCTTTCTTATCTCCTGAGACAGCTCTCTCCATAGCCTTCTGTGGTCCATGTTCAGTGCGGTACACACCATGATACCAAATAGCACAGTGACTAATTTCCACCCTTTAAATATGCAGACTGACTGATTACAAGTCAGAAGACACCTGTGATGCTAATTACAGGATATAGTTTAGGCCTTAGTTTAGCATGCTCCTATGGTCAACTTATTGTCAGTCTTCTCTAGGGGTACCATCATTTTTGTCCAGGTCAGTTTCATTAGTTTGCTTTTTAACATAATTCTGTTGAACCACAATTCAAAAGCAATGTCTGATTTTCACGAGTTAATTTTGAGTACATTTTTATTTATTATTACTTTTGTCAGTTTCAAGTTATTTCAGTGACCACTGTGGATTTTTCCTTCTTTAATGGAAGGGTATCCACAATTTTGTCAACATCTGCAGTAAGACTTATAAGTTACTTTTAATTTAAAGACCACAAATACCTCTTGCAAACTACACATGCCCATTGGTACATGCATATTTTCACCATGTCCATCTCATTATGTCTGCTGCTCTCTCCGCCCTCATTTTCACTTCGTCCTCTTCCTCCTCACCCAAAGCCTCATCTCCTGAAATGAAGTCAGCACTCTAACGCATAAATGTGCTTATTTATTCTTGATATTGTCACAGTTACTTATTGTCAGCAGATTACACATGTGACCCTCCCATCTCCAGACAACTGTCAGTTAGCCGACTAAACAACAACTCTCATTATGCCAGTGTCCTAAAAATTAAATGATTAAATTTTCACATCATATGAGAGTTTATTTGGTAAGAGCCCAAGTCCAACAATGTTAGATCCACTTCAAAGAAAACTTTACTAACACTGGCTAACAGCAGCTAACAGTGGCAAAACCAGCAGCGCTTACTGACAGAAAAGTTCAGGACATCCTCGACAACTCACCTCAGCATTGCTGTCATCAGACAGAAATAAGCTTCACTGACTCACTGACTCTTATCGGCCTCTTTTCACAAGGTTTTAAGTCCTCCTCCCGAGTCCTGAGACAGTTGAGGTAAGCAGGCTGCTCTCACTACAGCCAGCCAGAGTTGTTTGTCCTACAGTGGCCACCGTAGCTAGGATTGTGCACCTGAATTGGAAGGGGCAAGAAAACAGAATTCAGTCGACTGCAGTCGGCAAGCTACTGACATCTAGTTGCAACATTTCTACACTGTATCTTTAAGCCTATAAAGTGATCAGGAAAGTGTTTACTAAAGTTCACAGAGAAAAGGAGTCGAGGGCCATTTTCTCATTCTAGGAGTATTTTTGCTGCCAGAGAATTGGCCTCCTGCAGCCGAATGCAGGTTTTAGGCTGTTCCAAACTATCTATACTGTCCCTGGTTGGGTCCTATTTTACCAACCAGTGGTACCACAGAGTGATGTTTCAAAAATGGCCCCTGATTGTGCCTCAAATCCAGTATTCTGTACTTACACATTTCACTATCAAGTACAACTACATGTAGCACTCTACAAGTATGTATAACAGTCAAAACATTGAGAGTATAATGTTGTACTGCCACAAGAAAAAAAGGTCACTGTAAAGTGAAGGATGGACTGTACTGTAACAGCAACAAAACTGATATCATTCCCCAAAATACATTCATAGCCAAAAGGCAATTTATTAAACCAAACACCTAAAAACTGGATCTGTCAAAACTAAGAAATAATTATCCTTTTTAGCAAACACCTTACATCACACCTCAATTTATGAGCAGACCTAATTTATTTTCTTGTGAAAAAGCCCCATTAAGATGAAGGGTCAGGACCCGCAGCCATCTGCCCGTAATTACATCTTGGGAGAAACACTACAACAATGGCTGCTTGGGCATGGCAAGAAAGAAGGGAAGAGCCCAGCAATGATCCAGCGCAACAATTACTGGGGAACCAAATCCTCCAAGTCAGCTGTTTGTGGAAGCGAAGCAGAACTGGCAAGCCAGAGGCTGTGCGGGATCCAACACGCAACTGAAGCCAAGCAACACACTCCCGATCAGATCGGCTCCATGTGTGGTAGGCCCTAATCAAAGCCACATCTATACATACATTCAACAGAGGCCAAATTGAAGGAAAAATAGTGCCAGAACAGCCTATTACCACCTCTTTACTGATTTTACAGTATCAAGGGTTTTGAATCCAAAATCTCCAATAGTTGTTCTGATGGGTGTAGCTATAGTGACTATAAAGTCCATAACCAAACTCACATCAGTTTCAAACCATTTAGCAACTATTGTGCTTTATGGCTCGGGGCTTCTCCTTACTGAAAGAGACTATTACCATCAGGATGGAAATGTGTTATCACAGGACAACTTTTCACTTATTTGCAGTGACTCTTTTGTCTAAAAGTGGGTCCACACCATGCAACCAAAAATGACAAATCCAAGAAACACCTTGGGAGTTAGTACCTGTTAGTATGTTGTTGCATATTTGCATTATGAAAGGAACAGGATAGATAGATAGATAGATAGATACCAAACCCAGTTGGTCAGGTGGATTGTGTAATAAATCTAAAATTCAGTGCCCACAGCACTCCAGTTCAATGACCGTAAGTCTTTTGGGTTATTTGAACTCTATAGTGTTAGCATGCTAGCATAACATGCTAATATTAAAATAGCTTACATAGCCAAATAAGCTCAAGCCTTGTTTCCCACAAGTTCAACCCCCCCAACACACACACACACAAAAACACACACACACGCACACATGCACACACAATGAGAACCTAGGAAACATGTGCCCTATTGCTATACTGGCTTGGCTATTCTAGTTAGGGTAAAATAGACACTTCAATTTGAAATTGAATTTAATGAATTTGGTCAGATGTAACCACAATGCAATAATGTGGTTACTGTGAAACAATAAAAAGCTGATCTGGGCAACACTGGACACTAAGAGCATGAGTGAGCTATCCTGCTATGGGATACGAATGTTGCTGTGTGTCCCGTTGGAACTGTTTTCCTCCACAATATGTTGTTGGTACACTCTGCCTATATTAACAAAAGAGGTGTTACGTGAGCTAATTTCTGCTGATAGATGTCACCCATGACCTCACAAAATGGTAAATAACTAAACTGACAAGCAAAAACATGTATTTCTAGATTTATTGCCACCTCTTTCTTCATAGGGTCTCCTGGTGTGGCCGCCTTTATGTAAAAGTACCTGCTGGTACATTTTTGACTTACCAAACACGCTGACTGTGCAAATAATGGACTTAAATTTTCCAACAAGTCAAAGGCAGTTTTTTTGTTTTATTAAGATCCAATAAACAGCAGCTGTAACTCTTATTTTTGTTGTAACTGACACTTTAAAGCTTCTCACCTTGCTACAGTGATGCAAAAGGTGAAACTCCAGGGTGTGTGAGTGCACTGTGACATCACTGCTGGGTGAGGTAAGATTGAAACTGCGAAGTAGAAAAGGTGTTGAGACGTTGTTTTTCTTCCTGTTGAAAGGACTTTAAGCTTGTTACTTAGTTTCAGGGTCACTCCTAATGAACATTCAAGCAAAGCCCGAGGGAATTCCTTTTGGATGATTTTCATGTTATAAATGAGAAACTCTACATCACACAGCTTCTGACAGGCTCTTTGAGATAACAGAGATTTCACTTTTATTTTTAACAGCACCATTTAACAGGAGTGCCAGAAACTTTTGAAGCCACCCTGGTAGAAGGGAGCTTGAGGCAAAAAAGGAAAAGAAAAAGTACTATTGGGTGCCAGAATATAATGTAATTAATCTTCATTATTTCTATCAAGATGATGGTTTCACCTTTTCCAAATTCTGTTCAGTCGTGCAGCTTTAAGGCATTACAAGAATAGTGTGGCAGCATGCATGCGTGTTAAAGCATGGGATGTGTATGGGAATGTTGACGGTTGCAAGCGTGTGTATAATAAGCATCAGTGAACAGAAGCTACCACCTCAGTAGCAGAGCCCAAAATCATTGCTTTATAAATTCCATTGAAACCAATGGATGAGAAAAAAAAAAAAAAACAGATTGGCATAAACTAACTCTAACCAGCAGACAGGATTAAATGCCCTGATGCTTTGGTATGTCTGTAAGCAGACACACACCCCAGTATAGTCAAAAAGGGACTTCCCCACAAATCCTGGAAGTGCAGTGTTCTCATACTTTAAATAAATGTGTACACATCATGATGTCATGGGAAAAGACAGAAACCCTATTAGGCAAATGTCTTACATTTATGTTGAAAAAAAAAAAAGTAAAATATATGTAAAAGCAAATGAGATATAGTATATATAAACATAGCCTCTTTGCTTTACATGTTTTAACTGCCAGCATGAAAATGGCCTCTTTAGGGTAATTGCTTACATGACAAAGATTTTGCCAAATAGGTCTAATCCAGACTTTATTTAATGAGCACTGAAGGAGATATGACTTATGACATATTTTACCACCTGTTTCAATATGTGATTTCACCCTCAGTGGGAAAATTAAGTTATGACCAGTCATCATCAGATTATAGCTACATTATTTATGAGACTCCAACCAAGCCAGTAATGACATGTAGATCTGTGGCTAATTGTAGATGATTTGTGACCATATTGAAATGAGCTTTGTTGTTTCATGAATTTGGCAAATACCAACACTCCATTAGTTGCAACACTGTGGGTGTTTATGAGAGGAAACCCTGCTTGGACCAGCAATACCTGGTTTAGTTTGGGGGAAGATGTATTTAGTTTATAAAACAAAAAAATCGTGGACTGCACACTGACCTCCTTAAATTTGACCCCCCCCCCAATTGGAAACATATTCAACTACATACTTGCTTAAGCTCAAATAAATGAAACTGCATTTAAGTCAGGGCTTCAAAACATTTAGGAAGCATGTAACATGCATCAGCAAACTTGCACCAAAGTTACTGAAACTAATTTGGCCTTTAATACACAGAAGAAAACACCTATAATTAAACTGCTGAAAATGACAGTGAGAATTGATGTTGGAAGTTGATATTAAGCTAGTTTTCAGCCGTGGATGCATAATCTTAATCTATAAGAATGAACTGTACTTAAGTGGAGTAAATGTACCAAATATCTATTTTCATTTCAAGATATCACAGCCAGCTACAACACATTTAAATGCAAATGATATGCTAGTATTAGATAAACTATTTGGTATATTATTTGGTACAATTCATATACATTAATTATTGTACCATTATAGTAGTGTTTAATGTAAATAGAGAATAAAATACAAAACATTGTATTGGCTGCTTTGGAAAATACTAGTTCATACCTATGCTATAGTGTTGTTTGGTCTGTGATTTTAGTCCATTATTAGCTGGCTGCTAGGCAACACAATCATAATATGTCATGCATAATGAAAGTTTGATGGACATAAATTAGATGTTGCTATAAAAAATATTAACTACTTTGATAAATGTGTTGTAGGTCTATAAATGCTAAAAAAAAAAACGAACAAATAAAAAAACAGCTAGATCTTCCCAAAGCCTGTATTCACCTGTTCCCCAGTTATTTCTACTAACTCCCTGTTCCAGCTGTGCCATAAGATGATGCTACCACCACCATATTTCATTAGCCAGAAAATAAGCTATGCCCAGTCTTGGCCACACGTAGTGATTGGATAGTTTTGTTCAAAGACTTCAGTTCTGGTACCAGAACAAAGAAGACTTTTTTTTTCACACTCATTTGACAAGAACTGCGAGCAGGTTGTCATGTGCCTATTACTGAAGTGAGGACCTTACAGCCACTATACCATAAAGGCCTGACACATGCTGCTTCTGCCATCTTTGCAGAAGACTTCTGTGGCTCAGTTAGGATGGCTGCTGGGTTCTTGATCCCCATTTGACAAAGGTCCTACTTTCCAAGGTGACTTGTTTCGGCCAAACCATCAATCCAAGGAGGAATCCTTAGGGTTTCAAACTTGTTCTATTTCACAGTTTTATTGCAAAAGTCTGAAGAGTTCCTTGAACTTTACAACTTAGCATTTTTCCTGACATGCGCCTCTATAACAAATCAGTCAGATTTGCAAAAGATACTCAGATGAAGTTCTAGAAACATGACTAAAGTAAACAAGATTCAGCTAACGGCACTAACTACCAAATTCATTATGGGTTATTTATGTAGACTGATGCCACTGTACACATCGGGTATCATACCAACAGTAAGGAATATGTGGATGTAATCTATTTCACAATATAAAATTGTGAAATAGATCACATCTAGTATATGAGGATAGTTTTACACTCCATGACATTTTACTAATCCTTCTGAAATGCTCCACCTCTGAGAAGCTGTGGGTACACTACCTGAACTGGACACTTACTGACACACACCTTGGCAGTGCAGAACAAGAGTCCATTCTCCTTCTCTGCAGACCATGAAGTAAATACATGAGCAATGTAACAGAAACGCTTTAGATGATGAATTGCTGCAAGTTCATTGGTTAGACTCTGACTTCATGTCTGAGTGAATGACATTTCCGAAGAGCTAAGCTTTTCAGCTTGTACTGCGCTTTGCAATAGCCACCCACAAATGCCACTTGAAACCCAAGCCAACAGTTTCTATCACACATGTCACACAATCCTTACCCTACTTGTGTCAGTGAATTGAAACGTTTTCCTACTGATGTATTTCAGTTGCCAGCTATAACTGCCATAAAGTTGAAGCCTAACATCTCCATTACGTCATAACTCCAACATCTAGCTTGGTCCAAAGTGTGTCAGGAAACAGGACAATGATCCCAAGCAACAAATCTACAACACAACAGCTGAAAAAAATAAAATAATCAGGTATTGTACTGTCCAAGTCAAAGTCTAGACCTCTACCCAATTGAAATGCCATATCAGGACCTTAACAGAGCTGTGCATAAATGATTGCCTACAAATCTCAATGAACTATAGTAATTTTGTAAAGATGAGTGGGCCCAACTTCCTTCACAATGATTGAGACAAATAAAGTCATATAGAAATAACAAGTTATTGGCAAATTTTGGGGGATCACACTCCTCAGCCTCCCCGGTAAGGTCTGTGCCAGGGTGCTGGAAAGGAGGGTCCATCTGTTAGTCAAACCCCGGATCCAAGAGGAACAATGTGGTTTTCGTCCTGGTCGTGGAACACTGGACCAGCTCTTTATCCTCTCGAGGATATTCAAGTGTGCGTGGGAGTTTGTCCATCCAGTTTACATGTGCTTTGTGGACTTGGAGAAGGCATTCGACCGTGTCCCTCGGGGTATCCTGTGGGAGGTTGCGGGAATATGGAGTGTCTGGCCCATTGTTGCAGGCCATTCAGTCCCTGTACAACTGCAGTGAGAGCTTGGTCTTTATAGCTGGCAATAAGTCGGGCTGCCCTTTGTCACCGGTTCTGTTCATAAATTTTACGGACAGAATTTCTAGCCGTAGTCATGTGGCAGAAAGCTTCTGCCTTGGTGGCCTCAGAGTCTTGTCTCTGCTCTTTGCGGATGATGCGGTCCTGTTGGCTTCAACAGGTGGTGGCCTCCAGCTCGCAATGGAATGGTTTGCAGCTGAGTGTGAAACGGCTGGCATGAGAATCAGCACCTCTAAGTCTGAGGCCATGGTCCTCAGCCGGAAAATGGTGGAGCGCCCTCTCCGGCTCAGGGATGAGTTCCTGCCCCAGGTGGACGAGTTTAAGTATCTCGGGGTCTTGTTCAGGAGAAGGGAACGGGAGATCGACAGATGGATCGGGGCTGCATCTGCAGTGATTCGGACCCAGCACCGGTCTGTCGCGGTGAAGAGGGAGCTTAGTGTAAAAGCGAAGCTGTCGATTTACCGGTCAGTCGACTTTCCTACCCTCATTTAGTGACTGAAAGAATAAGATCGCGAATACAAGCGGCAGAAATTAGTTTCCTTTGAAGGGTGGCTGGCCTCTCCCTTAGAGATAGGGTGAGGAGTGTGGCCATTCGGGAGGGGCTCAAAGTAGAGCTGCTGCTCCTCCACATTGAGAGGAGCCAGTTGCAGTAGCTCGGGCATCGACCTGGCCCCCTACAAGCGGAAGAGAATGGATGGATGGATGGATGGTGAATGTGCCTGAATTGCAGCCAGTGTCTTTACATTGACATTGCTTCCCTAAAAATTTTCTGCAGCCTTCCTTTAGCTTTTATGCACTGTTCCCGTAACCAAATTTGGTGAAGCAGATTGGATGAAAAAAAAGGGCCTGTAGCACTGTACTTTATGAGAAAACTGTGTTTTATGACCATAAAAACATAGAAACCTATTGTAGACCATCAAAAATATATGCTTGCAATTGAGGATAATATGGCCTTTTATACTTCTATACTATTTACATTTTGAAACTGTGGAACAAAAAGCCCTAACTAGGACATGCACTTTGTCCTCTTAATTAAATAACCAATGTACACTATTTTGCTACTGCAAATCACTTTAGTTTTCTAAAATTATGAACAAGCCTCCATTTTCAGACACAAACAGATTTTCCTTATGTCAGATTTGATAGAAGATGTTGGGTACATACATATATGGATAAAATATACTGTTAGGCTGTTTGGCCCTTCTGGTGCAATAGACAAAATAAGTTGGCATTTAAAGAGTGGAGCTACACTCTTGGCTTTGAGTACAAAACTCCACAGACTCCTACACCGAACAGTAGTGAAACACAATCTTAACTGTTAGGCATCCCATACTGTGTTTGTGCATGCATCTGCTTTATTTGTATGCACACATACATGTTCAGACAGCTCGAGTCCAAAGTGCCATAGTTCATTTCAGCAAAGGTGGGTGTTTATGGCTGTAATGGAACACAGTGGCTCATGTTTTCAGTGAAGAGAAAGGTGGGTGGATACACATTCCATCCATTTATTACCTGTAATGTATATACTATACTAATTCTCCTTTATCTTTTTAGCCATTGTCTAATTGACAGTAAGTCGCATTGTTTTATTTAGGGGTACCTAAATGGCTTTAGATATTCACTTTAGAAACCTTCTCCCAGGCTGCCTGTAGACAAATAATATTTCACTGATCCTTTGAGTGCAGTCTAACACACCCTGCCAGATATTTCACCTCTTATAGACTATGACATCATTGGTGAATGAATAATGAATACAGTAGACAAGATGGAGACAGACATGCTAGTTCAGAAATGTTTTAGTGCTGAAGAGTGCAGTTAGTTTGATGTTAAATATTATTCCATTTATCTGCATTATGCTTTTATATGGAATCCTACCCAGTTTGCTCACATCTCTCCTCCAAGAAGCTATGTGGCAGTAAAATGATAAACTATGATATAAAGACAATGAAAAAGACCAAAAAAAAAAAAAAATCCCATCCATTAAATTCAGTTGCTTTCTGATACAATACAGATGAGACAGAAGCATTTCTAGTGCTGATCTTTAAATCAGTGTTTCATTAATTACCACACTGACATAATATATTTTAACTAGATATGGTGAAGACTGCTCCATGTTTCACTAATTTTGAAAATAAGCTACAAGAAAAATGAACAAGATGAATAACTCCAATTTTACAATAGCAGTGGGTCATATGATTACATGTCAAAGGTGTTGATTACCACCTAAGAATTACCACATAGATCACAAGTGCCCCTTAAATCTAGCACCTTTACCAAATCTTAGCTTGTAGTTTTGCTTGTTGTTTTGTTGTCCACTTCCATTTATATTTAATGGGAAAATGCTTATCATGTTATCAGAATGATAACATGAGTGGGGCTGGATCTGAAACAACTGAGTAGGGGAGATGGCAAAGGCCAAGCAATGAATGAAAAGTAATGATAAATAAAAAATTACTGAAAATTAACAAAAATCAGAAATTGCTTTTTAATTGTGGTTCAACAGAATCATTTTGAAAAACAAACTAATACTCATTTATTATTACTTTAGTCAGTTTCAAGTTATTTTCTTTCTCTAACAGAAGGGTACCAACAATTTTGTCCACATAGTTAAACTCCATAAACACTAAACAGAAACTCTAACAGAACTAAAGCTAACGAAATCAATGATAATGAATCAGTACCTGACACCAATCAAAACACAGGACACTGGTTGTGAGCAATACGTAACTGAACCAAGTAAGGATAACAA
>JAMQGT020013947.1:0-52965 GCA_024447675.2 Pterophyllum scalare
TTTATTCAATTCAAACCAAATCCCAACAAACAGTCACCTCAAGGCACTTTGTATTGTGGGTAAAGACCCTACAATAACACAGAGAAAACCCAACAGTCAAAACAACCTCCTATGAGCAAGCACTTGGCAATGGTGGGAAGGAAAAACTTCCTTTTAGCAGGAAGAAACCTCCAGCAGAACCAGGCTCAGGGAGGGCCAGTCATCTGCTGTGACCGGTTGGGCTGAGTGGAGAGAGACAGGACAAAAGACATGCTGTGGAAGAGAGGCAGAGATTAATAATAACTAATGATTAAATGTAGAGTGAAGTATAAACAAGTAAATAAGGTGAATGAGAAGAAACAGTGCATTATGGGAACCCCCAGCAGCCTAGGCCTATAGCATCATAACTAAGGGAGGGTTCAGGGTCATCTGATCCAGCCCTAACTATAAGCGTGATCAAAAAGGAAAGCCAAAGTAATGCCATCCAGAGTAAGTATCTGGTTTGACACCATGTTTCTAAGATTTGTGGGGCCGAGTACAAGAACTTCAGTTTTATCTGAATTTAGTAGCAGGAAATTAGAGGTCATCCAGGCCTTTATGTCTTTAAGACATTCCTGCAGTTTAACTAACTGATGTGTGTCATCTGGCTTCATGGATAGATAAAGCTGAGTATCATCTGCATAACAATGAAAATTGATGCAATGCTTTCTAATAATACAGCCTAAGGGAAGCATGTACAATGTAAATAAAATTGGACCTAGCACAGAACCCTGTGGAACTCCATAATTAACCTTAGTGTGTGAAGAAGACTCCCCATTTACATGAACAAATTGGAATCAGATAAATATAATTCAAACCACTGCAGTGCAGTACCTTTAATACTTATGGCATGCTCTAATCTCTGTAATAAAATGTCATGGTCAACAGTATCAAAGCTGCACTGAGGTCCAACAGGACAAGCACAGAGATGAGTCCACTGTCAGAGGCTGTAAGAAGATCATTTGTAACCTTCACTAATGCTGTTCTGTACTGTGATGAATTCTGAAACCTGACAGCATTAGTGAAGGTTACAAATGATCTTCTTACAGCCTCTGATATAACAGTTCCCAGCACTTGTCTTTAGGAGTGGCAGCAACCGTCCCTCCAAATGTCTCATGACAACAAGAAAAACAGCCTTTCAGGTCACGCCCTCAAACATTTCTTCCTCCACTTCTTCTGAATGTGCTCTCCTGTGAAGACAACGACTACAGAGGAGCAGCTTGAATGTGCTGTGTAAGGGGGATGAGCTGGCACAGTTATGGACAGCAGATACAGAGGTTGGACAATGAAAGTGAAACACCTGTCATTTTAGTGTGGGAGGTTTCATGGCTAAATTGGACCAGCCTGGTGGCCAATCTTCATTAATTGCACATTGCACCAGTAAGAGCAGAGTGTGAAGGTTCAATTAGCAGGGTAAGAGCACAGTTTTGCTCAAAATATTGCAATGCACACAACATTATGGGTGACATACCAGAGTTCAAAAGAGGACAAATTGTTGGTGCACGTCTTGCTGGCGCATCTGTGACCAAGACAGCAAGTCTTTGTGATGTATCAAGAGCCACGGTATCCAGGGTAATGTCAGCATACCACCAAGAAGGACCAACCACATCCAACAGGATTAACTGTGGACGCAAGAGGAAGCTGTCTGAAAGGGATGTTCGGGTGCTAACCCGGATTGTATCCAAAAAACATAAAACCACGGCTGCCCAAATCACGGCAGAATTAAATGTGCACCTCAACTCTCCTGTTTCCACCAAAACTGTCCTTCAGGAGCTCCACAGGGTCAATATACACGGCCGGGCTGCTATAGCCAAACCTTTGGTCACTCGTGCCAATGCCAAACGTCGGTTTCAATGGTGCAAGGAGCGCAAATCTTGGGCTGTGGACAATGTGAAACATGTATTGTTCTCTGATGAGTCCACCTTTACTGTTTTCCCCACATCCGGGAGAGTTACGGTGTGGAGAAGCCCCAAAGAAGCGTACCACCCAGACTGTTGCAGCCCAGAGTGAAGCATGGGGGTGGATCAGTGATGGTTTGGGCTGCCATATCATGGCAGCCTTTAATCACTGAATGACAGCAGTGAGAAGACATGCATGAGTTCACCTCTATAGTATTCAATTATAAACACTACCACAAATTGACAAACAGCTGATCGCTGATCAGTGTGTTTGCAGACTAATGTTTCCAAAGCAGCTGTAGCCATAGTAACAGAGAGTGAAGGCCTGGTGATTCAGAGAGTGCAGACTGAAGGTTTAGAGGTGCTCAGGTTGAACCTAACATTTTACTTAGATACAAACATCTGCAGCTTATGATCATTTTGACTTTCCACTGAGAAGTCCCATGATTTGGACGAGTCCTGAACACACCTGATTACCTGATGACCTCTGTTGTGTTAAAAGGAAACAGGTCCTCTTCCATCAGTGAAGGTGTTGGAGTGTGAGAGCAGCACAGGTGCTGTGGTTGTTGTTGTGGTGCAGAGCAGCCAGCAGGGGGCAGCACAGACTCAGGTCTCCAGCTTCAGCTGCTTCAGCAGGACTATGGTAGTGTTAGTACTGTCTGAAGTACTGTGAGTACTTGCAGCAAGATATCAGCAGTACTTTGTACAGTACTGTGGTGTGTTTTAAGCACACAGATGAGCTCAGGTGAGTCTGTGACAGCTCAGAGTGGAGCACTCCGACAGCAGGGTGTGTGTAGTGTGTGTGTGTGTGTGTGTGTGTGTGTGTGTGTGTGTGTGTGTGTGTGTGTGTGTGTGGAACCTTCAGGTTCTCAGGACGGGACAGGAAGTGCTGCAGGTGCAGCTGAATGAGAACTTCCTGCTGGGAAACGTCAACTTCCTGCGAAGGACGGCGAGCAGCTGGACGATAAAATCACAACAATAAACAATAAACAGTCGAGACGACCTCACACGAACCCCCCACCATCATCATCATCATTAGCAGTAGTATTATGTATAGATGTTTGTATTGAGCTCATTCCTTTTTATATTTATAAATGTATAATATTAATCCTGTAAAAATAATTTTTATGATTTTATTTTGTTGTGTTTGTCAGTGATTCGTTTCTTTTGCTGTTATGATTTCTTTTATTTTACAGTATTTATTTTTTCTATTATTTCCTTCTTGTTTCATTTTATTGTTTTCACTTGTTTTTCTCCTTTTGATTATTTCTTTATTTCATTTTATTTCTGCATTATTGGAATTTTTATTTGTATTTTGAATGGTTTTCATGATGACACTGCTCACCTATTGCAGTTCATTTGCTCTATTTAAACTTCAGAGGTCACAGGTCAACCTGCCACCCCTGCCATCAGATGTGTGCTGGGGTCACAGGTCAGACAGGAGCCTTCCTCCTCCTCCTCTGTGAGCTTGTGTGCTCACACTGAACCCTGACCCTGGATACCTGCAGCCCTCGGCTGTTACCACAGCAACCAACAGGCCTAGAAACCCCCACCCCACCCCCCTCTGTGGGAATCCTCTGTGTTTGTTCCTCTGAGTGAGGAGAGGAAGACGAAGAGGAGGAGGAAGTGATCAGCGGAGGAAGCTCATTGTTTTTATGAATAAAGATTTCTGGATTCAAAGCTCTCAGCTGTTTCCTGTTTTTAATGTTTACACTGAGCTCTGCATCTCACCTGATCCTGGTCCTACTCTTGGTTTTATTTTGAAATCCTCCACATCGTTTGCTCATTCACAATAAAAGTCTGAATGTTTTAATCTGTCTTTTTCCTCATCAAACATGCAGCTGCAGTTCCTCTGACGTCCAGCAGAGGCGTCATCAGTGTTAAAATGTCCAACTGTACAGCAGAAATAAACATGTTATAACCTTCAGCTGCTATTGATTGAATTTATTTATTTGGTAGGGACAATGCACATTAATAAACAATATGTAAATGTGCCAGAATTAGCCAAATGCTATTTTTCATCTGTTGTCCCTTGCTAAAAAACAAACAAGGGTTAAAATGACTAAACTACACAAATTTAAAAAGAGAAAATACAAGCAACACAAACAATACAATACAATAAATACATATGGAACTACACACAATTTTCATAAAAAGTATAAGTGATTAGAACTAAAATAATTGTTCATATTAATGGTACAAAAAAAACAAACAAACACAGGTGGTCCCATGATTGGATTAGGAGAAGGCGCTCATACAGCATGTTGACAGATGTGATGTGTTATGAACCAGTTCTTTAGTTGTTTTTTAAATTGATTATAAGTGGCAGATGTTCTGATTGTCTGAGGAATAGAGTTCTACTCCCGCGCAGCTGTAACTGAAAATGCAATCTGACCAAAAGCACGTTTCCGGAGAGGAACAACACAGTCTTCCCGGATCGCCCCTCTTGTTAAACGAGATGTGTTGTTCCTTATATTTACAAACTGAGTGAGTGGTGGAGATGACAGACCTTTAACAATTTTGTATAGAAGACAAAGATTTGAGAATTTAATGACATTCTCCCAACCCAAGAACCCATGTTTTTCTAAAATACTGCAATGATGTGGTTAAAGGTTTTTTGTCCAATATTTTGATTGTTTGTTTGTATAATGACTCTATGGATTTCAGTGCTGTTGTATTTGCTTGTGACCAAGTTGTGAGACAATAAGTTATGTGTGATAAAACACATGCATGCATGAACAATTTAGAAGCCTGTAGTGATAACTGTGGTCTTAGAAACTTAAAAATTGACAAACTAAATTTAACACGATTACAAACTTTTTTAATCTGAGGTTTAAAAGTGAGTTTTGAGTCTATTATGATACCGAGATATTTATATTCATTCACAAGTTGTAGTTTTTCCCCAGCCACATAAATATTTGCCTCACAACTTGGAAGTTTTGATTTAGAAAAGAACATTCCAACTGTTTTACTTACATTTAGTTTTAAGCAGGACTGGTTTAACCAATCTGATACATTAGCCATGGACTGTGTAAGTTCACTGGCTACTTGAGTTATGTTTGTGCCATGTGTATAAATAACAGTATCATCTGCATACATTTGAATAAAGACATTAGGACAAACTGAAGGAAGGTCATTTATGTATAGAGCAAATAACAACGGCCCCAAGATGGAACCTTGGGGAACACCTGTTGACAAAGGCAGAGAAGATGAAATGTAGTGTCCAATTCTGACTGACTGTGACCGATGTGACAGATATGAGTCTATCCATTTTATTGTATCTAAGGAAAAATTTAATTTACTTAGTTTGGTCAATAGTATTTCATGATTTATAGTATCAAAAGCTTTTTTCAAATCAAGAAATGCAGCACCAACAACACCACCCTTATCCAATAAGTATTTTAAGTTTTCAATGAAAAAACAATTTGCGGTCTCTGTTGAGTGCTGAGCTCTAAAGCCAAATTGCATGGGGTGAAGTGAAAAGGAAGAGGTGTTTAGATGCTTAGTCATTTGTTGAGCAATGAGTTTCTCAGCTATTTTAGACACTGTAGGTATAATACTAATTGGTCTGTAGTTACTACTGGATAAAGAATCGCCATTTTTATAGACAGGAATGACAGCTGATGCTTTCCAAACACTGGGACATACTGCCTCTGAGAAGGACTGATTTAAGAGTTTGGATAATGGGGTTATCAATGTGGAACTAACATCTTTTATAACTCACTTGTTTAATTTGATTTAAAGCTTAAACTTTCCATTATTGGGGGCGTGGCCTTAATTATCTGACCAATAATATGGCTGTTGTGCATGTCTACACTAACTACGAAGGCAGAGCTGCAGTTTGCCGAGTTACTGCATCATCGAATTCCACTGAGTGATGTCCAAAGTTTACGTACAGTTGGAATTTTATTTTGAAATTCTGATCCAAGAAACAGATCGGACTGGAAGTTTTTATTTTACAATCCTGCTCTGGAAAAGCCCGGATGCTCTGTGAAAATAATAACTGAACGTTTAACTCACAGTAGATCTTAGAAAAGGCAGCAAAGGATTAAAGTGAGAAAATGAACCAATCTAAGGAAAACATGAGCTGAGCGGCACGTCGCTGAGAGCCGGAGACAAGCAGAGGAACAGAAGCAGCTGGAGGAGCATCAGGTTAATGGGCAGCAGGTCAGTGACCTGATTAGGTATAAACAGAGCATCTTAAAGCTTCATCTACAGACTGTGGAACCATCTCAGAATAATGATGCTCACTATGACTCCACCTCAGCAGCAGACTCAGAGTGCCTGGAGGAATCAGGGGCCTGCATGTCTGTGACCTTCAGGCCCTCAGGCAGCAAAAACAGGCCTGATCCTGATCCATGGGCTCAGGAACACTTCCAGGAATCAGTGTCTGTGAGCGCAGCTCAGCAGCCATAGATGCAGGTTAAAGAAGCAGCCACATGTGAACATCTGGAAAGGCTCCATCATTGCTGAAAGGTGTCTCCAGGTTTCAGAGCAGCATGTGCTCCCACCCAGAGACATCTTCTTCAGGGAAGGCCTTCATGTTCCAGCAGGACGATGCTGAACTGCATCCTGCAGCTTCATAGTAGAAGAGTCTGGGTGCTAAACCTGCAGTCCAGACCTTTGACCTCTGAGAACAACTGGAGCATCAGGAATCCAAAAGCAGGACAGAGCCGCCTCAGGACTGCTGAGCAGCTAGAATCCTCTATCAGACAGAGCGGGACAACATTCCCAAAGTCCAGCAGCTGCTCTCCTCACTTCCAGATGTTTACTGATGTTAAAGCAGAGGACCCTGCACAGCTGGAAACCATGTAACAGCGTCGTGACACGTGACCCTCACAGCGAGCTCACACTCTCGTTAGAACGCTTCAGTTCCTCGTCTCTGGGTTCTACTGAGAGTAAAATCCTGTTTTTATTGAGCAGCAGGGAGAGATTTTATTTTTATTCTTTCAGTTTTTCCTTTCACAGAACCAAGTTATTATTTTAAAAAAGTCACATTTTATTTAGAGTTTTGTTTGTTTTACATACTGTAATCCTTTAATAAATCCTTATTCTTCCATCCACAGTGGCGCAAAAAGGGGGTATGCGCCATATGCAGTGCATAGGGGCGCTGCACAAGAGGATGGCGCCAAAGCGATGCGGGGGAAATATTTCTCCAGTTGCATTCTCTGTATTACAGCTGTGCATATGGTATGATCAATAACAGAGCCACGACGCCCCCCCAATCCACACACACACACACACACACACACACATACACATAAGGCACACGCTTTCGAGAACGCGCTCGGTCGCGACTGTTTCCATTTGAATGGAAACTTTCATCTGACCACAGGTAGGAAAAGATGGAGAGGCACAAAGAAAGCTCCCCAGGGCGCAAAACAGGAAACGGAAGAGGGAGAAGGGTGAAAATGTTGGGAAGAAAAAAGCTTTTCAGAGTCGTAAGTTACATCACAGAAGTCTTTATTTTATAAGTCCATGAGTAAGTGAGATCTGCACACATAAATGTTGAGAGGGTGGGATGGTGCGGTGTGCGTTTGTGCGCGCGTGCGTGCGTGCGTGCAAACCCACTCGAGGATTTTTTTGGGGGGGGGCGCCTAAAAATGTATCCGCATACACCTCAGAAAGTGTATAGCTGCGCCCCTGTGCATCCATCTCTCCTTTTCTCTCCCTCTCTTTTCCTGTCGTGGGTGTTCCGGCACTTTTTCACGCATCCGCAGCTTCATTGTTGCGCAGCTAAAGCCGCAATAAATCACGCAGAGTGGAGCTGCCTCTGTGGGCGTTTCTTCTTCTCCTCTCTATTAAACTGCAGACTGAGGGGGGACCCTGTGAGACCGCCTCCGACACTCCGCCGGACTCTGTGTCCTCTGACCGCTGCCGATCTGGACCGAGCCGGACTGAGCCGAACCGTCCTGTTTGCCGGTGAGTTCGTCTGAAGTTGCGCAGGTGTGAGGCTGAACTCCGCAGCGGGGCGTAGAGGTTGGGGGTGCAGGTAGAAGCTGCGCAGCCTGCGCGTTCAGAGCTGCAGGTCTGAGCACCCACGAGTGAAGGAGAGTGGGGTCAGAGTGACGTCTGAGATGAAGAGTCTGAGGTGTAAACTGATTTTCGTCACCGAGCAAAGACATCCGTGGATCAGGTGTTTGTTAGCGGGGCGCTGCGCCACAGTGTAGCGGCATTTCTGGGATTCTCACCGGACTCCGCTAAAAAAGCTCCTCCTTAGGCTCCACCGCAGCAGGCACGTGCACCGTCACCTGTATGAGCACGCTTAAAAGTCCTCACGAGCCGCCGAAGCCCTCCCGTGCGATCGGCATGCACCCCCTCCATCTGCGCAGCCGCAGTGTTTGCTGTAGGCTGTTTATGTTTGGCAGCTGACTTTACTTAGAGCGCAGTTATTGACCCGCAGAGCCCCTCTCAGCTGCACACCGTCACCGGCAGCCAGACTCCTTCAAGAACGTGCGGTTTTTGGCGCGTGCACATGCCTGCAGGTAAAGGTGAGCTGTTGTCAGTGCGCAGTCTCCAATCCGCTCCTGTGCGGCTGCTCAGCGGTGGGGGACCCGCGTTTACAGGGTTAAAGAGCCGGTCTGAGCAGGTTGGAGCTGCCGCTCACAGAGGGGGGGCTGTGTTTAGTCAGGGGGGCTCTCAGTGGAACTGTGACGCGCCTGGGGGCTTTATGGGCCCGCGGCGCGTGCAGGGCCCTCTGAGCCGCTGCCACTGAATACACTGTATGCATGAGGGGGCTCATTAGCACGAGGCCGATGCAGGTCAGCACACAGGCGTGACTTTACCTCTGCGGTTCATGAGTTATTAATTGTATGTGCAGATGTTGCAAACAGCTGCTTTACGTGGAGGCCCACGACCCTCCCGTGCATCAGGTAGCAGGTCCATCCAGAGGCTGAAAGGCTCGTAATTACTGCAGATTTGAAGGCATTTACAGCTGAGTGAGAAGAAGCCTTCAGCAGGGTGGAAGCTTTAACTGCACTGACTGAGCTGAGCTCTGTGAGTTCAGTCTCTGCTTCTTTGATGCTTTTATTTTGATGAAACCCGAGACTTTCAGCCTAAAAGAGGCCAGCTGGAGTTTTATTGGAGTGCTAATTGACTCATTGTTGCAGCCCCGCAGTAAACTTTTATTTTGAAGGTCGTGACCTTCAGTCTAAAGCACCCTGTAGAGTCTTTATGAGGAGCAGCTCCTCCTCCTCCTCTTCATCCTGCTGCTGTGTGAGGGCTCAGGTTTCTTGTTCTTCTCCTCAGAGCAGAAAAATATTAATAATGACCTCTTTAATAGAAACAGTGTGACCCTTTGACTCAATTAAAAGACCAAACTCTGGTGTCACACTGAAGCATTGAACTGTGCTCTCCTGCAGGAGAACATCAGCCACAGTTTTTCATACTTTTGAGTTTTCCTAACATTTTATTTTAGTAATCAGCTGATATTTTATTGACCTCAGTTTTTATTCCATCTTCAAAGGTGTCCAAACTGAAACAGTCCTTAAGTCAGAGGATTTTTGAATTTAGTTTGGTGAGTGGACGGAGAGAGATTATTGATGCTTCTATCATGAGAGCCAATAAACACACCTCCTTTCTTTACCTATCTGCTATTATTGATCATGTTTAGTGTTTACTGCCTAATCAAAGTGATTGATCTTCAGATTTGATGAACCTCCCGAGGGTCGGACGGGAGTGTCTGTGGCAGAGTTCCACCCTCAGGCTGAATCATCCTCTCAGTATTGGTCACAGAGACGTTATTGATCGTTGGTGATCGCACACAGACGTTATTGTTCCTTCAGGCACTTCAAAGTGTCTCCATTTGTTAATGAGGTCTGGATATTTGACCCCTGACCTCCGGCTGGCTGGCCAGCTGCTGTTCTTCTCAGTGTGGGTGGTCGGGTGGACAGAGGGTCATGGTTTATCAAATGGAGTGGTGAACCTGCCTTTAATCAATAATCAATACTCCTTATAGGAACTCTGAAATCTTTCAGTCTTTTTTAAACTTCTGAACATGAAAAAAAATCCTTAAATTAAAGAATATTTGAACGGAGTTTGGTGGGAAAAATCATCCTTAACAACACATTATCTCAGAGTAAACAAATAAAATAAAAAGCCTGGGGGGGTAAACCTGTGGTCTGTGGGCTAATTCAGGGCCTCCAAAGAACACAGAGGCTTCAATTTTAAAATTCTGATTTGAATATTTTTAACTCAATTAAATAATATATTTTACTCAAATAAACATTTTTTATTAATTATATCTAAATAGCTTCAAATGTGTTTTTTCATTAAATGAGAATTTTTTAAATTATATTTTAGTTTTATAGTTAATTTTATGTAGTTCTGTTTATTTAATTTTTTTATATATAATTTTGATGTATGTATTTTATATTTTTCAGATTTTTCAGTGTATAATGTAAAATTCTTTAAGCAGACCAAAATTAATTTTTTCAAATAATTTTAATTTAGTATTTTTACTTTAAGTTGCAAAATATTATTAAAATTTTTATTTCTGTGCTCCACGATACTTTCATGCTTAATTGATTTATTTAAATTTATTTATTTATTATTATTATGTCAGATTTTTTTAGTTAAATGTATTTTATTAAAATATATATTTCTTATTTGTTATCACAGACTTTTCCTGTTTTTCAATTGTGACCTCGTCGCCATGAGTCTGAGTGCTAACGACCTCTCTGAGCTCATTGAGCTGTGGGAGGAGCTTAACCTGACCGCGGCCGACAACCTGTCCCACGTGGAAGCGCTGCGGTGTTCAGGTGCCGTCAGCCACAGCGCCCTCCTCCACACTCTCTCCGTCCTCTACATCTTCATCTTCCTGGTGGGCCTCGCCGCCAACACCCTGGTGGTCTGGGTCAACCTGCGATCTGACAGGAACCGCTATGAAACACACCTGTACATCCTGAACCTGGCCGTGGCCGACCTATGCGTCGTGGCCACGCTACCGATCTGGGTGGCCTCGCTGCTTAAAGGCGGCCGGTGGCCATTTGGAGAATCAGTCTGTAAACTTACCCACCTGGTCTTCAGTGTCAACCTCTTCAGCAGCATCTTCTTCCTTGCCTGCATGAGTGTTGACCGCTACCTGTCCATCACGGTGTTCGCCGACGCCCCCGACAGCCGCAGGAAGAAGACAGTACGCCGGTTGACCTGTATTCTAGTCTGGGTGATGGCGCTGATGGCGTCCATCCCTGACACCTACTTCCTGCAGGTGGTAAAGTCAGCACACTACGATGGCGCCATCTGCCGGCCGGTGTACCCATCCAGCAACCCAAAGGAATGGATGGTGGGCATCCAGCTGAGCTTCTCTGTGCTCGGCTTCGCCATCCCCTTTCCTGTCATTGCCATCTTCTACCTGCTCCTGGCAGCGGCCATCCCTCCCACCTCAGACCAGGAGCGACGTGTCAGCCGGCGGATCATCCTCACCTACATCGTGGTCTTTCTGGTGTGCTGGCTGCCTTTTCACGCTGTCCTCCTGCTGGACACCTTGTCTCTGCTAAATTTCCTGCCCTTCAGTTGCTGGTTGGAGAACTTCCTGGACATATCGCTGCACCTGACGCAGTGCTTCTCGCTGGTTCACTGCTGCATCAACCCCATCCTGTACAACTTCCTGAACAGGAACTACCGCTATGACCTCATGAAGGCCTTCATCTTCAAATACTCCACCAAGACTGGGCTCACTAGGCTCATGGATGCCTCACATGTCTCAGAGACCGAGTACTCTGCTATGACGATAGACAGCAACATCCCGATGTAAACTTCAAAAGCCTCCTAGGACATTTACAGACTTGTAAATATCTTTTACCTGCTGCTGTTAGTCGCAGACTCTGTTTCATCAAGAGGAACTACCACCACACCCTCATGTAGGCCTTTTAGAAATTCAAGAACTGCACCAGGGCAGGCCATGCATGTATGGTAACAGACCAGGTCATCTTGTCAGTTCCTTTCTCTGCTGCTGGAAGCTGCAGTATTTTTTAGCTTGAACCAGGTGGTCTACATCAGCTTTGGGTCCTTGATGGTCCTGAACAGTGTGCTAATGTCACTTGGGAATGCTTCTCAGGTCTTTAGGCTTTTTAGGACTTGGAAAAGACATTTCAGGAAACTGTCCCAACAACCTTTAGTGAAACATTGGAGTAACTCTGTGGCACCTTTGGACTTTCTAGTATGTGCAAACCATTATGTGTATTTACCTAGAACTCATAAGACTCGAGAACACCTTTTTGAGACATTTTGAAATCTCTGACATCATCTTCTTAGATCTTTGAGAACTTAGAGGTTCTGCATACTTGTTTTGGGAATTCTTCTTATGACAGAATGACCACAAAAGCAGGTTGAAATGAGTCGTGTGTAATCGATCAGCTGCTGACAAAAAGACGATCTATCAGCTAATCATCAGAAAGACTTCATCAGGCTCTGCCGTTTTATATCTCACCTGACTGAGGTGTTACATGTGAACTTTACCTGTTTCTGACACTCCTGTACAGACACTACATGTTTAAATACCCCACCATGTTATACTGAATGTTAATTATATTGTCTTACATTTATTATAGTTGTATTATGTAGAAAATGAACAAATGATCAGACATCAGCAGATCAGTTTTAAAGGTTAGGACAGCTTCTTGAGCACCAAACTAGATAGAGTGTCCACAAACTTTGGGTCTGGATTTGAAATTAATCAGGGCTGTAAAGACGATGGAGGGAAGCGTTTCTGGCCTTCAGAGATGCCTCTGTGGTCTGTGAATGTGTTTCTGTTCAACAGGCTGGAAGCCATTAAAGGGGAATTCTGTGTTTAAACCAGCTAATGATGCACAAACATCACATCAGGAACAAAGTATGAAGAAACATTTTCTGTCTTTGGCAGAAATTTGTGTTTTCGTTCACATTTGTGCCAAAAAAAAACCAAAAAACGTAATTTTCAACCACAGAAAAGAACGCACATCAGTATATCTGTAATCTCCCTGCTGTCAGTGAGAAGGTCGGGCTGTTTTGTTTATTGTTTGAATTGTAGCTCCTGCTCTAGAATAAATCTGAGGTTCGGTCAGATCAGAGACTGTTAGCTCAAGTTTCCTCTGATCTGATCTCTTGCTTGTCTCTCGTTGCTGTGTGAGCTCCATTTTCAGAGCTCCAGGCTGTAAATAAAGAGGAAGATGAAGAAGAGTGTGTGGTTGATGTTTGTGTGCATGCTATTCTAATGAAACCTCAGCCTGCAGCTCAGAGTGAAACCAGTGTGCTTCAGCCCTGAGTCACCGCGTTTACTGGAAATGAACATCGGTCAGTCACACTGAGGGAGCTTTTCCAGGCAAACAGGCCAAACACAAACACACACGTACACCCACAGATACACACACACACACACAGATACACAAACACACACACACAGATACACAAACACACACACACCCACACCCACAGATACACAAACACTTCAGCCGGGGTTGGCTCTGCTCCACCCTGCTGCCAGGAATATTAGAAATACTTGAGCAGCCTGTGGAAATCAGCAGAAACATCCCAATGAAACACTGCTGTAGAGGGAACAGGTTCATCCATGTTACCATCTTTGTGAGTATGCAGTTCTGCATGAGTGAAAACTGATTCTAATCAAACTGATTTAATATTGTTTTTGTTTTTTGTTTTTTTTAAGCCTGTCATGTCTGGCAGTTTTCGCAATCGGAATGATGATCCGAATGTGCTGATGTACCAAACATATTTGTTTTTACAAAAACAGCTCTATAAGTTTCCTATAGGCTATTCTTGCTAATGTTTATATTTTTATTTATTTATTTAGTTATTTATGCCAGAGCTGACAGGCAATAAGGAAGGGGATAGGAAAGAGTGGAAAGAAAAGAAAAGAAAAAATAAATAAATAAAATAAAATAAATAAATTTTAAAAAAAGGTGGGGGGAGTGAGACAAAGGGGAGAAAGGGAAAAATATAATCCATAAAAGTAGATATACATACATATTTATATACACACACACACTGCAAACAGCAAGATTGTGTGCAATGTGTGTGTATGTGTCTCTGTCATGGAATGTACTCAATAATGAGGGTACAAAACTGCAACCATGCCCCCCGCGATCCAGAGGTGAGTAGGAAAGGACCCAGGGGATATGTAACAGTAAGGACTGGTAGCATAAGTGTTACATTCACCTGCATTATTAAGAATAAATCTACCTTTTATGTGCAACAGTTAGTAATTACATTACTAGCAAAGCAAAACAGGTCAACTGCACAAAATGATTTAATATTTAAAAGGGGATCTGCAGATCAGTGAATGTGAGCACTCAGGTCCATCAGTTCTAAATGACCTGCAGGTTGCTGAAACCTGTGGGTGGAGGGAGAAGTCTGGGTTTGTGGGTCTGCAGCTCCCTGCAGGATGTCTGCGTTACTGTGTATCCATTTTATTTTACAGTCTGAAAACATAAAAAATTGTTTATTAGAAATAGTTTCAGACTAAAAGAAGCCTGTAGGAGCAGTGCATTCACTCTGATTGGCCAGTGGGAACAGCACGTGTTGACCTTGTGACCTTACGTGCGCTTCTTGTCAGGAAGTGGTGGATGATGATGGATCTGTGTGAAACTGTGTGTTAAAGAGAAGAAGCGCTCCACAGAAGTGGCTCTACTTGCTGAGAAGAGCTGAACAGCTGCAGGAGAAGAAGAAGAAGACTTTCATCACTCAGACGAGTCAGAGCTCCTGCTGGCCGAGCCTCATCCTGGCCCATCTGCAGAGTGGGAGCTGCCAGGCTGAGCTCACATCCAAACTATCTGCAAACAATTTAGCCACTCCCGACGGTTACACAACAGCATTCCTCCCAAGCTGCTTTATTCCAGAGGAGAGAATCTGCAGGAATGATCCAGCTCAGTAAATATGAGTAAATCTCACCTGTGGGCCAATTGATGCTGTAATCACTGCTCAGCAGGTGCTGATGCATGATGTCACAGCAGCTCAGTAAACACCTGAAAAAACCTGATCAATAAATCTGATCAGATCCTCCACATCCGCTCTGGCCTCTGCTGTTGGAGCCAGACTGAGGCTGTGCAGCAGACAGTGAGGAAGAAGATCTGCGAGCACAGGGTCTCTGCGTCCTGCAGGTGGCACCTGCTTCACTACAGGTGACCTCAGCCAGTCAGAGAAAACCTCTTAAACTGAAGCGTCTGCGTCTCACTCTCTGATTGGTGGATGAGTCGTTCATTCATCTAAGCATTAAGCAAAAAATAAACATGAATAAAAATTAGCAAAACTACTCTTATTAAATCGAAAACTATTATAACCTCGGCCCTCACCTGTCTGATCCTCAGGTACAAAGAAGAAGAAGAAAAGTGGGAGGAGCTTAAGACCAAAGTGTAGAAATAAAAGACTTCTTTGGGAGTCCTGGAACACCTTCCAGAAGATTCCAGGTGGCTTAGAACATTTTTAAAAACATGGAACATCATGACGTCTGTGACGCTCCAACACCTGAAACAGCTGAAACAACTGAAACAGCTGAGAGCTCCTCTGAGTGTGCATCTGTGAATAAGCTCCCAGTAAAAATGTGTCTTTTTATTACATTTTTACCTTTTTAACGTCCTCCTGCAGCAGACATGAGCAGCGTGTTTTACAGGACAGGCTTCAGCGAGGCCTCGGCCTAAACCGACTGGTTTCTGAATGGACTCCTGGGATCAGCTGATCTGCAGATTATCTGAGGATTTGAAGGAAATAATGAGAGCAGGTTTCATCTCCAACAATGAGGTCACAGGGACAGAGGCCCTGACTGAGCGCGCTCAGTGGAAACCCTCTGAATGCAAGGAGGGGAGTCTTTAATGATCACAGCGAGCTTAAAATACTGCCGGGCCCCTCAGTGGATGCCGGGCCCAGACTCCATGACAACCACAGAAAAAAGAAGAAGAAGAGAGGAGGAGGAGGAGGAGGAGCGTCAACAAGCCTGAGAGGAGTTCAAGTCACCATGACGACGGCTCTGAGCACGCTCACCAGGTGAACTCGACCTCAGGCCCCTTTGAAGTCCTCTGCAGTCTGATCCAGGACCAGCTGAGGATTTTCAGGGACACCTGAACCAGACTCAAGGACTCCTAGAACACCTTCAGCACTCTGAAAACTCCTGAAAAACACTCTGCTTTTCCCTCTCCTCTGAGTCAGAGTCTGTGGATCTCAGAGTTACAGGCAGGTTTTCATGCAGCTGGAGGACCCTAGGACCTCCTCAGAGCTTCGCAGAGACCCTCAGACCCCCTCAGACCTCCTCAGGCCCCCTAAGAGACCCTGAGAGCTCCTCGGTTATTCTTGGTATTTCTGCCTGATGACTGACAGAAGCTTCAGATTCAGGGAGCTTGTTTGTCTCTGCAGGTTCAGACCTTTCTCATGTCAGGCTGTGGAATCTGTGACATTACTGAGCAACCTCACAGAGTGTGTGTGTGTGTGTGTTGTGTGTGTGTGTGTGTGAGAGAGAGAGCGAGCTAGACCTTTGACTCGTGGCATTTTGCTACCACAGTAGAAAAAGAAAAGAAGTGACCAAAGTTAACCTTTGACCTCCTGTGTTTACCTTCAGCAAATCAGCACATTACACACACACACACACACACACACACACACTAATATTCTAAAAATATTAAAACATTTCAGGGAAAAACTTGATAAAGTGTAACGAGCTGACTGGAGTTTAAAAGAGGAGGAGGAGGTGGGGGTGGTGTTCTCTGTGCTGCTGTGTTAGAGGAGCTGTAGTCACGGTGATGAAGGTGAAGATAAGCTGAACCTGCAGCTGTTCCCTCAGGAATGTAAACACAGGCTTTTATTATGAAGGAGGGCGAGTGGAGGCAGGACCGATCTGCTGCATCAGATAAGCTCAGGCTTTTATTTTGTAAACACATTTGTCCTGTGCTGCCACTAAAACAGCTCAGAGGTCAGATTACTGATGTCTGTCATCATGAATGCTGCCGTCAGTGTGGAGGTTAAAGGTCGGCAAACAGAAGTTCCCAATCAGACCTTTAATTTGTAGGAACATCCTGCTGTCACTTTAAGCTTTATTTGTGTGTGTGTGTCTGTGTGTGTGTGAGAGAACAAAGTTTGTCAGAGTACACAGCGCCTCCTGCTGGTCACTCTGCAGATGTTTTTTTTTACTGTTTTACAAAGAGACCTGTGGACGTTTGATTCCTGTCATGAACATCATTTATCTATTACAGACCCTCCTCAGGTACAGGTAACTTCAGGTAACTTCAGGTAACCATGGGTAACCACGGGTACAGGTAGTCTCTGTGTGACTCTGTGATTGGACAGCAGCAGGAGCCGAGCTGTTTGCAGCCTCCGGTTCTCTCTCTGACCCACAGCACACACAGCTGTTCTCAGCTTATAGGATCGGGAGCTGCAGGCTGTGGGCGGAGCACAGAACTCAGGCTGCTCTGGTTCCTGTGAGCTGCTGTCTGAGATGCTTCAGCAGACACTGAGAGCACCACCTGCAGAGGACGTGATGGAGGCGGAGCTTCAGGGTTCATGGTTGCAGCTGCTGCCTGTGGAGGAGAGAAACGACCTCCCTGTGAGTGACAGTGGACACAGCTGAGAGGCTTCAGCTTTGGAGATGAAGGAAACACCTGAACTCTCTGTGAACCTCAGACCTCCAGCTACACTCAGAGGAACTCACCTGTGTGCGTCCAGCCACCATCTCAGGATTTGGAGGCAAACTTGAACCTTACAGTTGGTGCTGAAATTCTGGGATAAAACCTTGTAGGAAGTGCAGGGGTAGAAAATGATGCTTCCACAGGAGAGATGACATCATCAGTCCAGTTCAGTTTTCCATGAGTTTCTTTGGTAGGTTCTCTTCTGGTCAGGGTCAGGGGTCATTCCTCCTCAGTGCCTCTTCTTAATGGCAGTCTTGATCAGCTCCCTGCTCTCATTGCTTTAATGCTGTAATGGATGAAGGTCGAGCTGTTTTCAGACCTCCTGGCCTCGTTTTTTTAATCTATCATATAGAAATTGGTGGAGCGTCTCTGAGATGTCTGGGGGTAAATATGTGGAGGTGAGGCCCTGTGAAGGTGGAGCTCAGGTGAGCACAGACAGATGGATGAGCAGCAGGTCTGCAGAAAGCACAGCTGGATCTTCATGCAGTTCTATTATGTGGTTCAGCTCTCACCATCACTGCACCACCAGCTCAGACTGGGAGGATGTTTCCTGTCGGGACGTCCAGCAGATGGAGGCATTGTTCCACCACCGTCAGCTCAGCGTGGTGTGTGGGACAGCAGCTGATGGAGCGTCTGCTCTGTGTGTTTGTGCCCGCACTGATGTGAAGGGTCAAAGCTGTGACACACAACATGACCTCTGAACTATGAAGGAGTCACAGCTGGAGGACGGTCCTGCTGTCAGGTGCAGGTAAGCTGCTCTCACCTGTTCTGAGCAAACACTGAAAACTTACCCGCAATGCACTGAAGCTCCTCTAGTGATAACCAGACACACATCAAACTGCTGCGGGGGCCGCTCCTCCTCCCTGATGCTCTCTGAGGCCTGGTTCAGCCTCCGGACTGCGGCTCCAGCAGGGGGCGTTAGTGGTTTCTAAATGTGTGTGTCAGCCCTGAAAGCGTCTTGTTTCAAAGCGCAGACCTGAACCTCAGGCTCTGAACATCAGCAAAGTTCCCATGAATCAAAGTGGGCTAGAGAGCGAGAGGGTCACGGTGTCAGCTGATGCTGTTTGTGTGTTGGTGATGTCAGCGCGGACACCGTGTTATGAAACCTGAAGCTGAACATTCCACTTCCTGTTTTTAGGCAGTAAAAAACATTTCACAGTAAAAGTTGACAGCAGAGAAATCTGCAGCTGCTGCAAGGCGCATGATGTTTACTGCCGTTATGAAACACACACACACACCTACACACACACACACACACACACACACACACAGAAACAGAAACAGAGTAGGGGCGCTGGGGTCAAAGGTCGATCCTTCCTGTCTTTTGCTGTATTTGTGGTTTATTCCTCAGTTTTAGAGTCCATGATGTCACCATCCTGCATGGTCATGTGACTCTGATGTTTCCCACATGTTGGCTGCAGGTGTCTGAGCCTCCTTCAGTCAGCCTGTAAACTCTTCAGGTTGTTGTTGTTGTCCAGTGTGCAGTCACGATGTGTGATGTCACCGAGGGGGCGGGGCCTCCTCCTCAGTAGGACATGTGCTGCAGCAGGAGGGGCTGCTGGAGGTTATTTTCTCCTGACAAACAGACCGAGGGGGGGCAGATCCCTGTCCTCCCTTGGGGTATAAAGGCCGAGGGGCCGCGGGCACCTCAGATCAGAATAACTCAGACACTCAGAGCATGGAGATCAGGACGGAGCAGCCGCTCGGCACCATGGAGAACCTGGAGAAGCAGCTGAGCTGCCCCATCTGCCTGGACATGTTCACCAAGCCTGTGGTCATCCTGCCCTGCCAGCACAACCTCTGCCGCAGCTGCGCCAATGACCTCTACGAGTCTCAAGAACCCCTACCACTTCTCCGGGGGCACCTTCCGCTGCCCCACCTGCCGCTTCGAGGTGATGCTGGACCGCCACGGCGTGTACGGACTGCAGAGGAACCTGTTGGTGGAGAACATCATCGACATCTACAAGCAGCAGCAGGAGAAGGAGGCGGACGAGGACCCGCCCCTGAAGGACCAGGACGCCAAGGGGCCGCGCTGCAAGGAGCACGAGGACGAGCGCATCAACATCTACTGCGTGAGCTGCCAGACGCCCACCTGCTCCATGTGCAAGGTGTTCGGCCAGCACAAGGACTGCGAGGTGGCGCCGCTGCTCTCCATCTATCAGACCCAGAAAAATGAGCTGCTCGCCGCCGTCGAGCTGCTGGCCACCGGGAACAGCTGCTTGCAGGTGGCCATGACGCAGATGGAAGAGATGCGGCGCCTCGTGGGGGAGAACGGTGAGCTGCAGAGGCGGAGGCTGGGCGAGAGCTTCGACCTGCTCTACGCCCTCCTGGAGCAGCGCAAAGGTGAGCTGCTGGAGCGCATCAGTTGTGAGGAGCGGGAGAAGGTGGCGGCGCTGCGGGCGCTGTCCGAGCGCTACCAGCAGCAGCTGCAGCTCAGCCGGCAGCTGCAGGAGAAGCTGCAGCAGAGCGTGGAGCGCAGCGGCATCGCCGAGTTCCTGATGGCCGCCAAGCAGCTGCGGCAGGAGGCGGAGCAAGCGGCGAGGGCGGAGCATCTGCAACCCCCGGAGCCCGGCTACCACAGCATGGAGCATCTGAGGCTGGACACACAGGACGTGGAGGCGCTGCTCCACCGCATGACCTTCACACACCAACAGGAGGAGGAGGAGGAGGAGGAGGAGTGATGAAGAGGAACTGTTTTCTATTTTTATACAGATTTTTCTATTTGTAAAACTTTGTTGATCATGTTTGTAAAACTTGGACTGACTTGAAATGTGTGAATAAAGTTTTCTTTGAATGCTTCAATGCCCTCATGTTTTTATCCGCTGTGTGAGGTGTAAATTAAGCTCCCAGGGTCAGTGAACGCCTCCTGGCCTCGTTTAGAGGCGGCTGGTTATTTTCTCCACCGTCTGGAATAGATGAACCGAGGGGCTTTTGGGGGAGGTCGGGTTTCAGCGGCAGCTGCACCGAGGCATGCTGGGAGCAGAGGGGACAGAGAGGTGACTGGGAGGAGGAGGAGGAGGAAGGTTCTCTGGTTATTTTATTTTTTTCCAATCACAACCTGATCATAAAATGAAGCTTGAGTTTCACACCAAACTGACATCTGTTAGACAACGAACCAACAGCCCCTAAATATGTGACCTTTGAACCTGTGTGCTTTGAGAGTTTGACCCTTGAAACACTTCCTGTTTCAGCTGCAGGTTTCCTCCGATTCTGTCCCAGAAAATAAAAGTTTAGCATTTTTGAAAGTGAGAGTGAGTTAATCTCTGGGATTTGGAGGAAGCGTGTCCTTGATGCAGACTTTAGAGAAGGCTCTGTGAATTTCACTCATTTAGCCACTTTGGTTGTGAGGGGGTTTCCAATGGGTCTCTAGGCCCACGTGACCTGGTGAACTTTGACCTGACCCTCTCTTTCAGTTGGGAATTTTTGAGGACTTCACAGAGAGCTGGATCAAGAACTCCTCATCAGCCATAAATGCTGACTTTAATCAAACACTTGGTGGGAGTTCATGATGGGATATGGTGCTCAGGTGATCCTGAGGCATTATGGGATAACCTTAGTTGAGGCTGCAGGGGTGATGAGTGTACAGTGGGGCCGCAGCTTCTATAAATACCAACCTGCTGCTTTCTGCTC
The DNA here is from genome assembly GCA_024447675.2 of Pterophyllum scalare. NCBI lineage: Eukaryota > Metazoa > Chordata > Actinopteri > Cichliformes > Cichlidae > Pterophyllum > Pterophyllum scalare. The sequence goes on from JAMQGT020013947.1 coordinate 21,149, forward strand.
TGAAGGAGCCGCGTCACAGCGACCTTCATGAACCAGCCGCTCCTTAATTAGACGGTGACAAAGGACGGGAACCAGCTGGAGGCTCAACAGCTGATGAAGTCCAGAGGAACAAATATGACTCAGCAGGAAGTCCTCAGACCTGCTCCCATCAGGAAGAATCAGACTTATTCAGATGGGAACAGGTTTAGCGGGCAGATTATAGGAACACACCTGACTGTGCCCACGCTTCCTTCACTGAGGGAAACAAACTGCAGTGAGTTACACACTGGAACATTTAGGAAACACAGCACAGCTCAGAGGAACCTGAAGCTCAGAAAAACTAGGAAAGCTTCTCTGTAAAAGGACCATTTCTGACTGTAAACCTCTCAGACAGGTCCCTGCAGCAGGCTGGAAGACACCTGCCTGAGGATCTGCAGGTGTCCTCTGTTGTCAGAGACCAGGTACTCAGGTACTCCCGCACATTACAGCAGAAACTAAAGAACCACTAAATAAGCTCTGCAGCCCACTGCAGCATCAGCCAGCATAAACACCACCACCCTAAATCCCTTTGATTTCAATGTAATCACTGAGCTCATTTCACAGAAGACTGAGGTTCCACCACCAGAGGGCGCTGCACTGAAACACACTCAGACACCACTGCACAAAAAAATCCATGAATAAATGTTCAAAGTGGTCCTGGTGACGTGCTCGGCTCTCTGAAAGCTGACAGGATGTTTACTCCGCCAGCGATCTGCACCTACGAGCACAGGAAGTCTTAAATGTGTCGATGACTCATCCTGCCCGCCCTCTTCTTATTTAGGCTCCGCCCCCATAACTGTAAACTTACAGTTTTCTCCATCCTGCCTTCAGAAACAATGAAGAGGAAAAATAACACTGTGAGTTTTTAGCTTCACAGGTTTTTAGTGATTTTGATGCAGTCGTGCCTCATGGAGCCATGTGAGGGCATGAACCAATCACACAGCAGCATTCAGGCTCCTCCCACAAAATGATGTCAGGAATTACCTGACAGAATCCAAAACAGGAATGATAATGACTTTGCATCACATTAACTAACTTTATGCTCTTCATTCACACATGGAATCTGGAAGAATGTCGCAAAAAGGTTAAAGTTCAGAGCTCCAGCCTCAGCAGAACAGCAGACCTTTAGTAACAAAGACTGTAATTTCAGCACGTTTGTCTGGGTGAAGGTGGGCTGAGTGCTGCAGGTTTGTCTCCTTGATGCTGCTTCATGTCTCATAGTTTTCCTGCTGAGTTCTGGAATGTTCCCTGTTTCCTGTTTCCTGTTTCCCATTTTCCTGTTTTCCTGTTCCCTGTTTCCCATTTTCCTGTTTCCCTGTTTCCTGTGTCCCTGTTTCCTGTGTCCCTGTTTCCCATTTCCCTGTTCCCCTGTTTCCCGTGTCCCTGTTTTCCTGTTTCCTGTGTCCCTGTTTCCCTGTTTCCTGTGTCCCTGTTTCCCATTTCCCTGTTTCCTGTGTCCCTGTTTCCTGTGTCCCTGTTTCCCATTTCCCTGTTCCCCTGTTTCCCGTGTCCCTGTTTTCCTGTTTCCTGTGTCCCTGTTTCCTGTTTCCCTGTTTCCTGTGTCCCTGTTTCCTGTGTCCCTGTTTCCCATTTCCCTGTTCCCCTGTTTCCCGTGTCCCTGTTTTCCTGTTTCCTGTGTCCCTGTTTCCCATTTCCCTGTTCCCCTGTTTCCCATGTCCCTGTTTTCCTGTTTCCTGTGTCCCTGTTTCCTGTTTCCTGTTTCCTGTGTCCCTGTTTCCTGTGTCCCTGTTTCCCATTTCCCTGTTTCCCTGTTTCCCGTGTCCCTGTTTCCCTGTTTCCTGTGTCCCTGTTTCCTGTGTCCCTGTTTCCCATTTCCCTGTTCCCTGTTTCCCGTGTCCCTGTTTCCCTGTTTCCTGTGTCCCTGTTTCCTGTTTTCTGTTTCCCTGTTTCCTGTGTCCCTGTTTCCCTGTTTTCCTGTTTCCTTGTTTTCCTGTTTCCCTGTTTCCTGTTTCCTGTGTGCCTGTTTCCTGTTTCCCTGTTTCCTGTTTCGCTGTTTCCTGTGTCCCTGTTTCCCTGTTTCCCTGTTTCCTGTTTTCCTGTTCTCTGTCTTTGAAAGCAGGTTGTGACAGTGCCCTGCTGCAGGCTGGCCTCTTTCCACAGCCTCACCTTTCACACACGTGTGTGCAGTACAGTATGTGTTATATATGGAAGTGTGTGTCTGCGGCCCGTCTCCACATTAGTCCGAGTTTGCACGAGACCCCGGGGGGGGGGGCTCCCTGTCGGTGTGTCAGCCTGATGAAATGTTAAATATACAAAGTGCTGAACAGGTTTCTGCCTCTGTGCGCCTCCAGCTGCTTCTCTAATCTCCGTCCGCTCTCATCACTGCTTTCTATTTTAAACACTCGGCCCTGAGAGGCTCTCAGACTCACACACACACACACACACACACACACACACACACTATCACTGTATAAGCCTGTAAACATGTTTATTTCTGCTGGGAGTCTATGGGGACTGCCTGCCTGCAGCGCCTCTGCTGGCCAGCAGAGGAACTGCAGCGGCATGAAGCCTCTCAGGCAGTCTTAATTTTGACAGCAAATTTTGATTTAGTTGTAGTCATAGTCTTCTGATGAAAATGTAATTTAGTTTCATAATTTAATCATCTGAATAGTTTTAGTTTTAGTTGACTAATTATTGTAAGAATATAGTCGACTAAATCTACAGTCAATTTAGTAACTAAAATATAAAGGGTGTAAAATGTAAATGCTTTTTCTTCAGTTCCCTTAGTCATCATACACACTTACACAAAATTAAACATTTATTAAAAGATTGGATGTCGTCCCCGCCAAGCATTTTTGTCTCATTTCCATTTGTAGAAGAAAGTGTCGATTAATTTGGTCATCGTTTTTATCCTTTTAGGTAGTTTTAATTTAGTTATCGTCTTGTTATTGTCACGAAAAAAGGGTCTGTGATGAAAACTATGACAAAAATATTTTGTCAACGAAATTAACACTGCTCTCAGGTTGCTGCTGATTCATTCATCAGGCATGTTTGTGCAGTTTGCTCGTTTAAAGTGACTTCTTCATAAATCACACCCAGAAGTCAGTTTGTAACTGTTTCCAGTCCAACAGCCCAGCAGGAAGAAGGCTCCATGTTCCTTCATTCTGCTTTATTTCCTGCTTATTGAGCACATTCAGGTGGAGAAACTGAAGTCACTGGGTTCATTTATGTGTTGTTTTTATCTGACCTGATCCAAAGAAGGAGCCCACCTATCCAGGTCACCACCTCACAGGTCAGAGCTGAACACTGGCTACAATCCCACAGTGTTTACATGGTGTTTGTGTCACTGGAGCGCCTTTTAAAGCTCTTTGAATCGACCCTTTCAGGTTGGTTGTGTAATAAAACTGATTAATTTAAATAATCAGCAACAATAATGTTGTTTTTCTATGTGACACTTAGAGCTTGTGGATTGTGGCTCTCCTGCTTTATGGAGGCTGTTCACAGACAGCGTTCTTCTTCTGCAGCTGCTAAAATAAGCAGAGCAGGCGGAGGAGGAGTTCCCCTGGCTGAGGTCCATCCAGCTAATCCTGACTGATGACTCATGGTGAACCAGCAGCAGCTGCAGGCTAAACTTCACATGTCCTCAGCAGCTCTGACCAGCAGGGGGCAGGATGCTCACCTGGCTGCAGGTGCTATATTCACCCACAGGAAACAGGAAACCAGGTTTATAGCAAAGAAACCTCTCGGTTTCTCCTCCTCCTGCAGCAGCTTCTCGGTTTAAATCCTGTGCACTCACACAGGTGAATAAATCTCTTTGTTTGCTCCTCCCAGCAATGGATCAGCTGATCAATAACAACCGACCAAACACCCAACCAAACAACCAGCCAACGAATAAACAAAGAAACAAACAAACAATCATCTGTTAGACACCAAACCAAACTCATTTATAACCTGTAGAATCAGAGCAGATCAGTGGATGGATGATGTCAGATGATTTAAAATCAAAGAAAGACTGCCTCCCTGTGGACAGTCTCATACACTACACATTTGTGCCTGTGAGCAGTTTGTTTGTTTGTTTACTTATTAAAAAAGAAAAAAATCTGTTACCAGCATATAAAATGTGTGACATCATAAAATGAGCTGTTCTCTCTCAGCCTGATTATAACTGATTACTCATATTTATGTACAGTAAGAATCACCAAAATCAAGTTGAAAGGGCTCATGGAATTTCAGCCAACTTTTAAAAAAGTCCATCTTATATGTAAGCTGGATAAAATCCAATTTATCAAAATTCTTCCAAATATCAGACAGTTCGGGATCTTATATTGATGCTTTTGCATATTTTATAATCTTGTATTTCTGCTTGTAAGTGTGTTAAACTCATCCGACTTATGTGATCATATTTATTTGGAAACAGATCACAATGGACCAGATTTTTCATTCCAGGAGGGCGAAAATCCGACTTGTACGATCCGACTCAGGAGATGACTCTTACTAGAGTAATGATAGGAACAATTGAAGCCAGCTGACTAGAGCCAAAATCTGATTTGTGCGATTTCAACTTAGGCGACATTTACTGTAATTATGTATTTATGCTGAGCACGTAAATGTGAGTGCAGCTCTTCGTCCTGCCGTCTGCTGAAATCAGTCCATCACACACAGGAAGTGACTCAATCTTCCCTGTAACCGGTGATGGATGAGGGATGGGCCGACCTATCACTGGGTCAGAGTTCATCAGAGCCTCCTCAATAACAGCTCACTGGCTCCACCCACAGGTGGTGCTGCGACACAGCAGAGGGAGGCTGCATTGTGTGTCGCTCCTTCATGCTTCAGTGTGCTGTTACTGTAGATAATAATCAATCACAGTTCAAATATTACAGACTGATTGTCTCTGCTTCAGTTCAAAAATCGAACCAAAAACATTTTAAATATGAAAACAAAGCAGAAACTCTACCATAAATGACTTGATTATTGATTATTGAAACATTGAAACAGATTTATTTATCAGTTTCCTTAAAGACATTTTCACTTTCATTTAGACTTTACCCACAACATGCTTTTAAAAAGGTATTTATAATCCTCATATTTCAAAGTCACAGTCCTTCCTGTGTTTCTTTTCCTGTTGGTTGGTACACATTTTCCTTCAGTCAGCTGATGGTTGGACCTCCATCATAACTGCAGTTACTGTTTCTGTCAAAATAAAAACCCAGCAATGCTTTTATTGTCTCATAAAGTCTGAAAATAAACTTTTTCCTGTTGATTTTATGAGATTTTTTATAAAAGCTTCATCATACATCATGTGTTTGATGACAGTTAAATAGCTCCCAGTCACATTTATTATTAATAAATAAACTCACTGTTCACACAGGGTTATTTTTTACATTTGTTCTCAAGTTTGTCTCTTGAACTCACAAACAGCACACATGTTAGAGATCAGACTGTTTGAGGCATTAAAGGTCAACGAAACACGACAAATAGAAGAAAAACCAACAAAAAACTTCCTCTGCTCCCCAAAAGTCTCTTTACACTCTCTTTATAATTAATGTACCTGTTCAATTGAACCCCCACCCACCTCCACACACCACAAGGCTCCACCTTCTGTGGGTTCTGTGGAGCCTGCTGGAGGAGGATGTGTTCTCCTGCAATGCCTCAAACCTGTGTGCAGTATAACACATGTGCGATACAACTGCATTATCATTAAGAGAAATATATTTAACAGGTCCACCTTGAGAACATGTGCAATGTAAATTATATATATATATATATATATATATATATATATATATATATATATATATATATATATATATATATATATATATATATATATATATAAATATTTCCAGCACAGTTGCGGCTTCAACGCCAAAATGAAAGTCTTGCATTGAGTGTGTGGTGGGCTCTGGGTGAGATCAGGGTCTCCTGATCGCTCGCTGTACAACTGAGCTCTGATTTCAGCTTTCTGTTGAAGTTGTTGTCTCTGGATGTTTGTCGTCCTCACCGTGAATGTCTGATTTGGTGGTTCTGAGTTTGCCCTGCAGCTGTGTTACTCTGTGTGTGTGTTTGTGCGTGTGTGCGTGTGTGTGTGTGTTTGTGTGTGTGTTTGTCAGGAGGTGTCGTCATGTGATCAGCTGATGCTCTCAGTTCAGATTTGGTCTTCTCCTCGTCGAGCTGCAGACACACAAACTGGGTGAGTTTGTTTCTATTGAATTTTAATCTGATTGATAAACTTGATTAAATTCATGAGAGTTTAAAGTGATTAGAGTTCAAATCTAATCTGAGCTGTGAGCGAGGCCTCTGTCACACAGACTACAGTCTGTCCTTCAGCTGTTACTGACAGGCTTTTATTTGGACACTAACTTAATGCTGATTTTAACCTGGCAGACTTTTATTGTGAAGGTGTTTAAGTGTAAAGGTTCTGTAGGTTCAAATTTAAAGGTCGTCACGGTAACAGACACACCGCTGAATACATCCATTTGATGTGTTTCACAGTAAAACCTCAGCTTCACGTGTCTTCAGCATCTGGACCTGTTCAAAACTATCAATCTAATAATAATAATAATAATAATAATAATAATAATAATAACTAAAAGACTCCTCCTGCTTAGTCAGCTTCCTGTTATCTGTGTGCCCAACACAACCAAATGAGGCACGGGCAGGTCACAGGAAAGACAAACAAAGCAGACAAACAGGGGAGTGTTCTTGCTGCCATCTTCATAAAGTATGTGTAGAAATAAATTTGTATATTTAGCATTTTCAGCTTTTCACTTTAATATTAATTTAATATATATTTCTAAAAGCATTTAAAACATTTTTTTCTAAAAAATGTTTTCATAAAACTATGTTCTAAAAATCTGGAAGGTGAAAAGTTTTTGTTTCAAAAATATGAAACTTCATGATCAAAATACTTCTTGGTTTAACTGCTTTTCTTCATCATAAATATTTTATTCATGTTTCCCCACAAAGTGTTTCTGCATTTTAACAAACTCACAATTATTACAGCTTTAAAATTTATTTTAATTCAATTTAATGTCATTACTAAAAGCAAAGAACCAACAACTAAACCCTGAGGAACTCCATAACCCACCATTGATTGATTGATTTTTTAGTGACATGGAGCGCAAGCTCGGATCTTTCCCGTCTCACGGATGAAGAGGCCAAACACGTTTGGGAGGTGATTCAACGAGATTTCAACCTCCGCAAGAAAGAGGAGAGACTCAGGTACCAACAAGGCTTTCAAGATACAGGTCCAATTATCACGATCTTTTCTAAAGTTTCAGGTGAAATCTGAGCATTAATAACAGCTCAGTGACAACACTGAAAGAATTTCATACAGGAAATACAAAAATAAAAGCTCTGGACGTAAAAGAATAAAGAGTTCAGAGCTTCCACAGCGATCAGAGATCATGTTTTTAAAGAGTAAAATAATATTTAATGTACCAGGATGGTCACAAACTATAATTCAATGTAAAAAAAAAACTAACTGTTTTTACTTGTTTTTTATTGAGATTTAAAACAAACAAATATGTAGATACGTCAGTGGACCCAAAGCAAACGCAGTCCTCCACTCTAACTTTGTGTGAGTGTTGGAGTCTTGAGCTGTTCGTGTGGTGTTTTCCTCTCAGACTCGATATTTTAAAATGAGGCTGAATGTAAAGTTGAACTTTGAGCTGTTTTCGTTGGGATTCGTCCATGTGAAGTCTGCGGGAATTCCAGCGTGAAAGACGTCGTTGTTGCACTTGATCACGCCTCAGTCACATGGAGCTGCATCACAAAGACGCTCTGTGTCTGCTCCAAACACTCCAACGCCCATCAGCCCCGGGGGGAGCAGCCTCACAGCTGGAGCGAAACCATCAGGAACATGCTGTCATCTCTTATCTTCATCCCTTCAATGAGCTTTGAAATCAAACCGAGAAATCGATGAACACTGTGGACTGATAGTTGTTAACAGTAACAGGTGTTACATGTCAGTATCAGGTCGTATGTTACATACACTGAACAGGCTGAGGCGTTCAGTCATTCAGGCCCTGGAGTACGGTTGGGGTGGAAAGGACCCAGGACTCAGGTGGGTAATATGCCTCTTGGACCCTCCTAGGTGAGGTGCTCCAGGCATATCCTACCAGGAGGAGAAGCCCCCGGGGCAGACCCAGGACCCCCTGGAAAGACTGCATCGCTCAGCCACGAGAAGCTTCTGGTTTAATTCTGGTTCTTTTTTTCTGTTGTTTGGATCTATCTGACCTTTCACTTCCATCACCTTTCCTAACAAGACCTTGAACTGCTTATTTGTTGTAAAATAATCCGGCAAATTTTGATTTTCATCCTAAAATCCTAAGATGTGGTTCTTGGTCTGTGTAGTCACGACATTATTTGTCAAAGCCAAACATCTCAAACAAACATTAGCCTCCTTTTCATTTGTCCTGCAGCAAATCCGTCTCCAACGTGTTTGTTTCTGGGGTTTGGTCCTCCAGATCAGACCATCACAGCTGGTTTGTGTCATAAAGCAACAGCGTAGCTTTGGTTCCTCATTCCTCAAGCTGGTCCACCATCTAACAGAGCTCCAGAGGATTTGTGTCAGTACTGCAAATAAGCTGCAAATAAATCAGTACTGTAAATAAATCCATCAGGTCTTCCTCCAAACCCTCTCCAAAATGTCCTCTATTGTGAGTTTGGTCTTTTGTGTATTCCTTGGATCGGTCAGAGCTCTCTAATTTCCATGTGCTGTAAAGCACAATTTTCATTTGTCATATTTGTTTAGAAATCTGCTGTTATGTTTATCCAAGTGTCCAGCCCTGGAGGTCTCCTGGTATTGTCCCTGGTGGACTCTCGTCGTGACTATCTTTTCACGTCTTTTGCAGTGAGCTGAAGATTAAGATTGATAAGGAGGACTCGAAGCGAGAGCTGCTGGGCTCTCAGAGCAACTTGTCCGACTCTATGTGTATCCGCTGCCTGCAGCCCTTCAAGTTCCTGGTCAACAGCAAGCGCCAGTGTATGGACTGCCGCATGTACACCTGCAAGTCCTGCAGCCGCTACAACAAGAAGGAGCACGGCTGGGTGTGCGACAACTGCCGCATGAACAGGTGAGACTCCCCCTGGAGAGTGCTACCTCTACATTAGCTCAAAGCTAGCCGGTTGTTACAGTAGGGTGTTCGTGGCAAACTTACACTGTATTCTATATGTTGTGTATTTGTGCTGTTCAGGGTGCTGAAGATCGGGACTGTGGGCTGGTACCATGACAATGTGAGAAACCGTTTCAAGCGCTTTGGTAGTGCCAAGGTGATGAGGTCACTGTACAAGAGGCTGAATGGAGAAGGCAAGTTAGGCTCATGTAAATAATTCAGACATACTGAGTCAGCTGTGAGGCATTCTGGGTTTTATTCAGGTTACAGAATAAAAGAAAACCTGCATTTGTGCTTCAGGTGGTCGTGATGACGACACTCAGAGTATGCCGGATGTCCACAACCGTGAGTTTCTGAAGCTTTTAACTACTAATGTGTTTGCTGTCATGTTTGAATGTTACTCTCAACTGTTCCTGATGACTGAGGCCAGTTCCAAATGAATGAAGTAAAGGTAACACCTGTGGGCCCAAAGCTCACAACCACAGAGCAAAGGCAGGCTTCCAGGACTTAGCCAGTCAGAAGAAAGCTAGCTTAAAGGTAGGGTGGCTTCATCGAGACATAAGAGCCAATCATGCAAAGCTACTGTATGAAAAGTCCTAGTCCTAGTCCTGGAAGTGAAATATGAGCAATAGAAACTTAACTTAATGCAGTTTAGCATTAGCTAAAACTGTAATAGCAGGGACTTTTACTCAGCTTGAATTCTATTATAAAGACTTTAGCATGCAGAACATCTCTTCTACATTAGTGTAAATATAATCATGGTAAATGGACTAGTTCTTATATAGCACTTTTATACTCTAATTGAGCACTCAAAGTGCTTATACAACACATTTGCATTCACCCATTCATACAAGCACTTCCATATCTAACACTGACACACATTCACACTCCAGGAGAGCAACCTGGGGTTCAGTATCTTGCCGAAGGATACTCTGGCATACAGCCCGGAGCAGCCGTCGAACCACCAACCTTCCGATTAGTAGGTGACCTGCTCTACCAACCGAGCCACAGCCACCCCTCAACTCTAAATTAGCACATTAGCTTGGAAACCAGCGTTAGCAGGCAGGCTCAGGTCTCTCAGCACAGGATGAGAGGCTTTCTGGTCATCGATGTTCTCATGTGGTGTAAACAGGCTGAGCCTTTGAGTTCAGATTAAATTTGGTATTTAAATATGAACACACGATGAATGATGAGCTTCTTCTTTTTTTTTAAATAAAGCACAGTACAAAATGTCCCAAAGGGCTCCACGGGAGCATCAATTAAAACAAACCGTGGATGGAATAATCAAATTAACGTGTTACATTTCCAGACGCATATAACGGCAACGAGGACGATCAAGGAGACTTTGAGGGTCAGCGCCACAAAGTGGTAACAAGCATTAAAGTGATAAAAATGTGATGCTGTGGATGCTTTATATAACAAACATACTCATCACTAATCTGATTTGTTCCCAGATGAGGAAGAATAAACGCCTGCTGTCTGTTCATCCGATGGACTTTGATAACGAGGATTACCTGCCTCAGTCACGCCGTCAGTCGGTAAGCCAAAGTTAGGAGACTTTGATGGAAACAAAAAAAGATTTATAAACTTATTGCAGTAATAATGTGTCTAACTTTGGATTGACAGCAGCAGCAGGATGATCGATATTACAGGAATGATGTGGACTATGACTATCACAACCACCGAGGGAACCGCAGGAAGAGCCTGGACCGATACGCCATGAGACCCGGTCAGTACATCCATACCTCTCTTCCACAACGTGATGCAGGTGGTAAACTCCAGAACCGATTTCACACAAAATAAACTGGGACCAAAGTTTAAACCATTGAGGGCTACAGGAGCAGTCAGACTCTGTCCACCATGATTGCCTTTTAAATGGAAAATTACTCCTACTTCTGGGAATAACACCACCTGACATTAACATCACCTAACATTCAGCTCTGAAACCTGTAGAAATGCAGGACTAAATGGAAGCAGCGTTTGCCCTGTAGCTGGGGTCCCCCTGGTGTCTGTTGGAAGAATTGCAGCTTCGTTTCTTGATTTCTCAAATCTCCATAATGTTACACTAATGTTCAGACTGTCAGAACTTTGTGTAAACCTTAAGCAGAGAGACCGTAAAGTTTCCAAATAAGCCAAATCTGACAGACTGAATAGGTAACTAATTACAAGTGTTACACACTGTCAGTTTTAGATCAGCTTTAACATCCAAAGTAGAATCAAGGGATTCTACTTTGATGTCCAATATGTTGCTTTTTTTTAAAAAAACAAAAAAATTTTTTTTTACCTATACGCTTTTGCTTACCTGTCCATTTCTGTAGGTCTGCATCTACCTGAGTGTACTTGTTTGTCCATGCTTACCTGTGTGTGTGTTATCAGATGACTATGGGGAGAATCGGATGGTCCGGACTCGCTCTCTGTCTAAGATCACCTCCTCGGTGGCTCGACAGCAGTACGTCGACACATCCGATGAGGAAGAGTACCAGAGGTACCCGCCCATGTACCAACAACCACCCCACCGCCGAAGGGGCAGCAGAACCTCCTCCCAGGAGAACCTGGGACAAGCCCAGCCCGTAAGGACCGTCAGCCAATCACTGGAAAAGAAGTTTTGTAGATATAAACTTTGGCTTTCCCTCCTCTGGAAGCTTTTCATTCTATTTTTAGCCTCTTGGCCTTTTTAAAAAAAATGGCAGCCCCAATAATTTTAGCCCTAAAGACCCAGGATGGTGATGGAACTAAGATGGTGTCTTTGTGCAGTGCTAAAAAGTTTCCTCTCTCTCTCTGTTGATTTTACTTTGCAGATAAATGAACTGAACAAACGAATGTTAGCCATCGAGAGTCTGCTCAACCGCCTCGAGGAGAAGATGACGCCTGGTGACGAGGTGGGAACGGACAAGCTACTTTATTTTGAAATCCTGTCCTGAAACCAGTCAGTACAAACATCTTGTAACTTTGTTTTCCAGCAGGCATTAAATAAATTGACTCAGAATGAGGAGGACAAGCTGAGGAGGAAGCTGAGCGAGCTAGCAGGAAACCTGAGTGATAAGGGCCCATCGTCAGACGATGAGGCCGGGAAGAAGTCCTCTTCTGTGGGTAAAGGTTTGGCCGGACTCAGGGGTGGCCCAGCAATCGCTCTGAACTCTTTGAAGGACAAAGAACTGAGCTCATCCAGTGATGAGATGCCCACTGAGGCTCAGAAGGTAGGAAGACCATTTCAGTCCACTGTTTGCAGAATTCACTAAATTTAAACCCAGAGAATGGGAACCTGAAGGTTTCTCAGACCACTGAAGGATCCACACATTGGTTCTCATGGTTCTGAAATAAGAACCTTGTTTTGGCCTCAGTGTGGACTCATTCGATGGCCTATTGGTTTTAAAGCTCAGTTTAAAGAATGAAATTAAGTCCAAATGGTTTGTTAACCATTTAATTTGTCTGAAGTCTTGTAAACATCCAGGTTCCCATCTGTAGAACATTCAGGGCTTTAACAGCATGGCTCGGCTTATCCCCCAACACTGGTTTATTTCATCACTAAAGAGTCACAGCAGCATGTTTCTACCCGTGCTTTAGTCCTCGTGGAGTTCCACTCCACAACAATGCTACACTTCTCATTTCTCTAAACTCCACACTAATTTTCTTAGATCAGATTATGAGAAATGAGAAGTGACTTCTGTCATTACAGACGCACATCTACAGACCAGGTCGCCGAGTGTCAGTGACCTGCTGACGTGATGTTCTGGAGGAGAACTCTGTCTGTTGTAGTGCTGACTGTTCCACACTAACCTGCTGCTTCCTGTGCTGACTAACAGCCGTCTGTTAGGTTACTGTTACTGTCAAGCCCAGCAGCTACCTGCCTGGACCACACGGACCCCTCACAGATCAGCTCACCTACGCAGGTGTTTACTTAAAACTAAATCTCCACTCCAGTCATGTGACTCTAATCTGTGAAAGTGCCAGGAAACATCTTTGTGGATGATGAATCCAGCCTGCATGAAGACAGAGTGACTTACAGCTGACTGCTTCCTGTCAGAGTACAGTCTCAGGTAAAAGTGATCTCTAATTGTCTCAGCGGTCGTTTATTCCATCCAGAATGACCCACGCCCTCAGCAGCCACCACGTCACCGCTGACCTCGCTAGCGTTTGGATTAGGATAACATCTGTCTCTGTGTACTCTGTAACGCCCAAAGTTAAAATCCTTAGCAAAAAATCTATAATGCTCAATGATTTCATTTCAAATGTGGTGCTAGTCTGCTAGTCTCTGAAAATGTGCCTACTTAGCACCTGGCTAAAACAAGATGGTATAAAAGGTGCAATAAAAAGTTGTGTGACTCTGCCAGTAAAAATCAAAACCTGTGCCCAGATTCAATTTCGCCAACTTTGTCTTGAAGGTCGTCTCTCTGTGCAACTCTGCACGGTTTGGACGTCATTCCCTGTAATCACATTCCGACCACTTTTGTCTTTTGATGCTTCTGGTTCATCGGTGAGTCCAAACTTCAACCCTTCAGTGAGGATTTCAGTTTCATGTGTTTATCTCATGACGTCAGGCACTGTTTCAGGTTGTTCCTGTTAAACATTCCCCACAAGAGCAGGAAGTTACAGCAGAATCTCGTTTCATGGTCCACATCCAAGGGAATGTCAAAAGAAATTCCAACGAGCGTACTCCTGGTCCTGTGATGTGCGACCTTCATAGCTGGGGCAGAAAAGGTTTCATCAGCAGTAATCTTTGACACCAATGCTGGCTCAGTTTTAAACAGAAGTCACCTTAAAGGAGGAAAAGTGTGATCAAATTCAAAAGTACAAAGGTTTTTGCTTTTTATGGGCAGAGTCTTTTTATTGCACCAGCTCCCGGTGTAGTGCCTCAAAATGTCACATGACCTCCCACAGTTTCATCCTCATCACTGAAGTCAGAGTTAGGAATCACCCCTCCACACTGTGGTGCCATGTGGCGTCCGGCCCGGTAGCTGCTGCAGGATGGGATGTTGTTTTCCAGCTGCTAACATCTGTCCCTCTACATGGCTTTCAGAGATCGACCGCCGCCGCCCTCTGTGACCTCACCACTGAGGTCCTGAGAACCATTAATGCCACAGAAAACGCTATGGTCGAGTACGGCCTCTCAGAGCCGATCGACAGGTCCCACTTAGTTGGCACTGATGTAAAGCAGGCCGATGATGCGTTCAGGGAACTTGAGGAAAATGTAAGCCTCCAACATGAACTGCACGCCTCATTGTCCCAGAGCCCAACCCTCCGGCTCGTCTGAAGCATGACGGAAATGTTTGGATGGCTTTAACCCCCCCCCCCGGCTGCTGTGTGTCCATCCATCAGCGACAGGGCTGGTGTCTGTCCAACACACTGGGTCCAGTTTGAGTCCAGTTGAAGCAGCTGCTAGACTTAGAAAAGGTCACATCAGTTCCTTCTTTGAATCATGTCTCAAAATCAAATTCATTCACTTTTGCTAGAAAATCTCAGATATGGCTTTAACTATGTTCCCATGTTTATGAGAAAATATTTCTCTATCTAAGGTCTGCACCATTAGGAAACCAATTATCATCCTAGCCTTACAGTCAGGGATGGTGGTTAAAGATCGAATTCAAAATAAAGCCCTGATGACTGAACGCTTCATCCTCTGAGACCAGAGCTTCTCCTGTTACCTGTTCACCGATTATTACCAGCACAAGAACACCTGCAGAGATTTATCAGTCAGAGAACCAGTGTGTTTCACTGATACCCAGACCTGTCTTCATCATCATCACCATCATCATTCTCAGTGGTCTGGAGGTGTGTCACCTGACCCAGGGGTCTCTCCTGTTACCTATCCAGGTGTATATCACGGCCGGTCAGTCCTATGAGCTGGAGTCGAAGCTACGGCGGCTCGAGCAGAGCGCCAAGAATCAGTTTGGAGGGACGACGGACTCGGAGCTGTCGGAGCTCGAGGACGTGGTGGCGCTGACCGCCGCCAGAGTCCAGAGCGCTGAGAGTGAGGTGGGTGGATGATTGGATGGTGGGAGGATTGATGTGTTGCTTACAGGATCTTGATGTTTTTAATAACACACTAGTTTCCCTTTATGTCGGTCCCACCTGCAGGTTTCTGATATTGAGAGTAAAATCGCCGCTCTGAGTGTCGCTGGATCCAGGAAGAAGGTCAGTGTGAAGGAAAGGAGAGTATCCTACTGAGATCCAGGGAATAAGTAAAAAACACCTGGGTTCCAGTTGTAGGACATCAGAAGATGGCCACCACTTTTCTAGAATAGCAGATTTGAAGGGAAGCTAAGGCTGAATGACATGATCCAGAATCAGAGGCTTCCAGTTCACCTGAACTGACAGTATAAAACATGGACGTCACTGATGTCATCCTTTGGTTTCTGGGCCTTTTAAAGCCTCAGTGTTTGTGTCGCTCAGTGCTGCTGCTAGCTAGCTTGGTTATCAGTCCAAATGAAATCTTAGAATTTCACTCAGCAAATTGGAGCTCCGCCTTGTTGGACGGACTGTTAGTCCAATGAAGCCACAGCAGCCATACCATTGGTCACATAATGTCATTAAAAATGCTCCAAAAGGCTCCAACAGCACAAACACGGCCCAGAGGTCCAGTTCAGGGACTCCAGTTAGCTGATGTGAAGCTAGCAGACAGCTAGCAGCTGCACCCGCCTGTGTCACCATCCACCTGTCAGTCAAAGAGGCCACGCCCCCATTAATGCACACTTTAAGCAGTACAGTTGCTATGAAGTAGGAGAGATGTTGTGCTTTGACAAACAGGTAATTTAAAGGTAACAGTGGAGTCTGTGGGACTGACTGTGGAGCCTCAGAGGATGTATGTATGTGAGTAGATGCCATGTTAGCTGCATGGAAACTCAGTATTAATTAATAAACTGTAACTTCCACTTTTATTCCTGATGAACTCACAGGTTTCTGGATCTCAGAGGAAAAAGTCGGCTCAGGATTTTCCCAGTAAGAAACGCGCTCACGCTGCATCGCTGCTTTCTCAGTGCACAAACTCAAACATGCTGCAGCGAAGGACCCACTTCACCATCGTCTCTTGTTTCTGTTGACAGAAGCTAACGGCGCTCAGTGGAAATCCAGCAACATGTTCTGAAGCTGAAGCTGACCTTCAGCAGCTGCTGCTCGCTCCTCTTCCTCACGAAGCCTTCCTCAGTGCAAACGCTCACAGGGAGGGATCTCTATACGCAGTCTGATTCAGAAACATTTCACCTCTAAAAGCTTTAACATTCAAATGAAAAGAAGGCGGAGTCTGATTCAGAGACAGGTGTGTTTCTCTCTGCTTTGGTGTTAGAGAGGTTTCACATTCACACACTGCAGAACCAAACCACACAACAACCTCCAAACTACATGAATATTCACACTCAGTATCATTACAGTGTTTCTGTGAGAGTTGGAGAGGATCACATGAAGCTACATCAAAATATTTAATCTGTGAATCTGAAACGTTTCTTTGCCACTGACAGATTATAAAAATACAAGTTTTAAAATGTCTCAATATTTCACATAAAACCTGATAAATTTACCAAAGTTTGATTTCTAAAGTTGATTTTGTCTGATTGGCTCAGACAGACAGAGTTGTGTTTAATTGTGGCACCTCCGAGCTTCCGTAGACTGTAATCAGCTGTTTGTTGATAAAAATAATCAAGTCAAATAAGTTCTTATTGGATCAATGTATTGATAGCTGATAGTCTGGATAAACAGTGTTGATCATCAGTATTAATCCTGTGGTCTCTTCATTTATTGATTATATTGGTCTGCATTCAGCTTTCTGATCAATAAAATATTAAATTCTGCATTTTGGATTTCTTTGGATATTTCAGCCTTCAGTCTACTGCTTATTCTGTGACCTTTGACCTGCAGCCTGACAGGAAAAGTAATCCATCCTGTTCCACAGGGGGCGCTCTGGTCCAGAGTGAATGCAGGTGTTGGGGTAAATGTCTCTTGAAGTTTCCACCATGTTTTTGATGAAGACCACACAGACAGCTCTAAAGAGTTCCTGTGGATGATCCATGATGCCAGAACATATCGTTACACATGCTGTAGCACCATCGTGTGGAATATTACACCTCACTATACATCTATAGAACCTTCAGAACCCATCCATCCATCCATTCACTTCCACTTATCCTGTTCAGGGCCACGGGGGGCTGGAGCCTATCCCAGCTGACATAGGGCGAGAGGCAGGGTACACCTGTACAGGTCATCAGCCTGTCGCAGGGCCAACACAGAGAGACAGACAACCATTCACACTCACACTCTCATT
Source organism: Pterophyllum scalare (assembly GCA_024447675.2). Taxonomy (NCBI): domain Eukaryota; kingdom Metazoa; phylum Chordata; class Actinopteri; order Cichliformes; family Cichlidae; genus Pterophyllum; species Pterophyllum scalare. The sequence continues at coordinate 38,495 of JAMQGT020013947.1, forward strand.
CACACCTATGGGGAATTTAGAGTTTCCAATTAACCTAACCCCAGTAAGTGCATGTCTTTGGACTGTGGGAGGAAACCCACACAGACACGGGGAGAACATGCAAGCTCTAGAGAGAGGGGCCTGGGTGGAATTGAACCCAGGCCCTCTAGATGGTATTCTAACTGTGAGGCAGTGGGGCTAACCACTTCAATTTTAGCAGCATTTAAATACAGGAGCACCGGCAGGTCACATGGATTTAAAGAGAAGAGAGGAGCACAGGTTAGGAACACATGGTGGACCCACAGAAGCTCACAGGGTTCCTGTGCAGCGTGCAGTGCAGGGAGGTGGAACGCATGGAGACATTTCTCTGCAGAGCTTCCAGTCCTGCAGTGGTTACGCTGCCATTAATCGGCTCTGTGTGGGAACTTAAGTTTGTTTTAATGATGGAAACGGTTTACACAAAATCATGCAGGAAAATATGAGAAAAGAATAAAACATATAAAATAAAGCAAATAGAGTCCAGCCTGGCCCCACCTCCTCTGGTTCAGGTTACAGCTCATTATCAAAGTCACCTTCAGATCTGAAATCTGTAGATGGTTATTTTCTGGAAGCTGTTGTTCCTCTTCTTGTGCATGATGTTCCTTCACACTGAGGAGAGAAGAACATCAGAGCTAAAGGAACATCTGCAGAGACATCAGTGCAGCTCAGTCACTGAGCTCCTCACTGTCTGATTACATGGTGCTTCTTCATCCCTGTTTTCATCTGTTAGAGTGAAACTGAGAAGGTGAGAAACACAAACCTTCACAGAGGTTTGATGTTCGGTCTCCCTCAATCTCTCCTCCCGTCCTTTCCCATCAGTGGACTCGTCTGTGTGGCACTCTGGAGTTGAGTGTGCACCACAGTTTCCTCTGTGTGTGCTTCTGTAATCAAAGCAGTAAAATATGAGATCAGTGTCAGGATGGTAGTAAATGTTACGATGCAGCAAACACAACATTTCATTCTTCTCTCATCCTCACCTGGATGAAGACATCCTCTTCTTTCTGAAGCACCATAATAATAATAACACAGCAGCAATGATGGAAATCAAACCCACAGGGATAATAACAGCTAGTCTTGATCTGTCACTGTGTTCGCCACACTGAGCATCAGCTGCAGATGTTCCTGCTGTTATCAGCTGAAGGTTTAGATCTTCACATCTGGAAGGACAGAGGGACATGTTTCCAGCTCACTGTCCAGATGTTCCACATGTGTCCATGTCTGCTCTGAAGCTTCACTTACTGTGTGTGTGGCTGACAGGATGGAGATGTTCCATCTGAAAAGGTTCCAGCGCTGCAGTCAGAGCACTGGGTGTCTGTGGAGGCTGTTCCTGAGGAGAACATGACAACATCAACATGTGAGCATCAGTGTGGACTCCCCACTCTACCCCTGCTGGTGGCGGTGGCTGTGCCGATGCAAGGCTGGCTCAGATGGACACTTTACTGGATTCACCACATGCTAACCTTAGGTACCTTTCTGTTTGTTCAGTAGCTTCATCAGCAGCTCGTATTGGAGCTGTGTGAAAAGCTAAATGCATCTGTAACTGGAACAGCTGATTACTCAGCTGATGGTGCACCAGCAAACTCCTTTATCAGCTGCAGAGAGCAGCTAGCTGAAGCAGTTAGCTAAAACTGACTGTGCAGGAGTCAGTGGAGGATCTGATCAGTAGAGGCAGACTAGGATATGACTGAATGGTCAAAGTACTCAAAGCTTCATCACACTGAAGGAATTATGAAACGAGGATAAGCAGAATAACTATATGAATGCCTCTGTGTCCAAATCACAGTCACAGTAAATACAGAGGGATGCTTCTCTGCAGCAGGCTGTGACCTTTGCCAGTGCTGACTGCACCACTTATTTACTTATGGAACATTATTAATAACACCTGCAGTGAAGTATTATCCCAGTGTAAGAGTGTGGCATTCAGAAACTACTAAAGTATGCATGAGCACTTTAACTCTTGAGTATTTCAGCAGTCTTTGGAGTTACAGCAGGGAGCAGCACTGACTATGAAGTCAAACTGGGAGTCTTTGTTTTTATAAATGATGACTTCATCTTTAATGATCTGTCCCAGGTCTTTGTTGATGATGTCTGTGTTGCAGATGTTCCAGCTGTTGTCTGTTTCCATCAGTCTGATACGTTTGGTTTAATGTTTAATGTGTTCTATGATGACCTCTGTGTGGCTCTCTGGTTTCCTTCACTCTGTATGAAACACATGAACCTGCAGATGGAAATCAGCCTGTAGCTGAATCACATGTTTCTACATGATGGAGTTGATGAAGATGGATGCTGCTTTTCAGTAAACATGATCATTAAATTAACTTTGGTGTTGTCGTTCATAAACACACAAACCTACCATGTTGGCTGATGTACTGTCCTGGTCCACAGCTGCTGTGTCTCTGTGCTGTCTCACAGCCGTCTCCTGCAGAGTAGATACAGTAGAATCCCTGCAGAGGTTCACAGACTGTGTCTGATGTTCCTGTACATGACCTCTTTACCTTCAGACCAGAACCTGGCAACATCAGAAGAACATACACAACATGGTTGTTGGTCTGCAGATGTTGATGTGGAGAGACTCTACAGCTGTTCACTCTTACAGTTCATGATTCATGACGACTTCTTTCAGCTGCTCCTTTAGGAGCACCACCTTGGATCATCTGCCTCCATCTCACCCTATCCCAGCATCTTCCTGTCACACAACCCTTTGCATATCTATCACTACATCCATGAACCTCCACGGGGGTCTTCCTCTTCTCCTCCTGCCTGCCTGCAGCTCCATCTACAGTATCTCCACCCTCCCTCCTCTGCACATCCAAACCATCTCAGCCTCTCTGACTCTGAGCCTTCGCTCTGATGGACTCATTAATCCCATCCATCCTGCTCACTCCCAGTAAAGAGCAGCTCCACCTCCAGTCTTTGTGTCAGAGCCAGACCATCCATCACAGCAGGTCACCACCATCCTGTCAAACTCAAGGCCTGTGATATATTTTCATATAGCCATAAATAGTGCTCCCATCACTTATACTACAAATACCACATTGCACTGCAACAGCTGCCACACAGGCTAAGACCTGTTCCCTAACCTGTTTTCCTGCGTTGCCAATACCACATTGATCAGTGATCAGTGGATAAAAACATCGGTCAGCACTTTTTACAGTCACATTTAAGCTGCCGGACCCTCAAAACTATCCAAATGAAAGTGAAGTGGAGTTTGACAACAGGTGGAGGCAGAAGACCTGATCACTGACATTGGAGGTAAACCTGTGTGTCTCATTTCCCCACCTGTGATGTGTGGGGAAAAGAGCGGACTGGTGGGACAGATGCGTGAGAAGATACAGAGGGAGACCTGCACAGGTGAGCTGACATCACTGCTCACACAAAACGCTGCAGCAAAGACCTGAAGACACAACGTGGCATGAGCACCAAAACAGACAGTGACCTTTATGAGAGGCAAAGGTTCAAATCACTGGCAGCTTCAGTCTTTCTGGAGGAAACAGCTTCTGAATTTGGTGACATGCCTGATCACACAGGTGAGATGACCCACCTGTGGAAATCTGTCAGTTCATGGAAAGTAAAACAAGTAATAATAGAGAAACTAAACAACTTGTTTCTTCTTATTTACTTGTTTATACTTCACTCTGTATTTAATCATTATTATTAATCTCTGGCTCTCTTCCACAGCATGTCTTTTGTCCTGTCTCTCTCCTCTCAGCCCCAACCGGTCGCAGCAGATGACTGCCCCTCCCTGAGCCTGGTTCTGCTGGAGGTTTCTTCCTGTTAAAAGGGAGTTCTTCCTTCCCACTGTCACCAAGTGCTTGCTCATAGGGGGTCGTTTTGACTGTTGGGTTTTCTCTGTGTTATTGTAGGGTGTTTACCCACAATACAAAGCGCCTTGAGGCGACTGTTTGTTGTGATTTGGTGCTTTATAAATAAAATTGAATTGAATTGAACTTCCTGAAATTTTTGCTGATATCACATCAAAAAACAAATTTGCAAATTTTCATCAGCTTGAAATGTTCTCAGTTTCCCTGATGTGATTTTTGAAGAAAAATATTATATCTTATTTAAAGTTACTGTATTCTGGCTATTTAGATTCATATTGCTGATTAAAATATTTTCAGTTTTAGATGTTCGATAAAAGTTAATCCTGTTTGGTTGTTAGACTGTGTTTGGAAATTTGTTTGACACCCTGCTGTAAACCTTCCCTTTGACTCTGGCTGCTCTCCTTCTGTCACAGATCACCCCTGACACTCGTCTCCACCCACTCCACCCTGCTGCACTCTCTCTTCACCTGTCTTTGGATGGCTGACCCCTGGTATTTAAACTCATCCACCTTCACTCCCTCTGCTCCCTGCATGCTCACCTTCCCACCTGTCTCCCTCTCATTCACACACATGGATTCTGTCTTGCTTCTACTGACTTCCACTTCTCTTCTCTCCAGAACATACCTCCACCTCTCCAGGCCCTCCTCCACCTGCTTCCTCCTCTCATTATAGATCACAGTGTCATCTCCAAACATCAGAGTTCACAGAGACTGCCTGACCTCAGTCAGCCTGTCCATCAACACTGCAAACAAGATGGGGCTCAGAGCAGATCCCTGAGGAACTCCCATCCCCACCTTAAACCCACCTGTCACTCCTACCTCACACCTCACTGCTGTCCTGCTCTAACTTCTGCACTAGCACTCAAAGCAAACATCAAATCTGTTCATAACCATCTGAAAGTGCTTTCAGCACGGCTGCTATTTGTTTAGACTCTCTCTGATTGAGTTTTCTGAGTTAACTTCAGGAGTTACTTCCTCCAAACCATCAACAGGATTAGTCAAGTCATCAATCGGTTTAAACAGAGATGTACCTGCTGCACAGCTCCTACAGGGGGTGCACTGTTCCAGTCCATTGTCTTTATCAGTGTAGGTTCCATCCATGCAGGGCAGACAGGAAGTGCTTCTGTACTCGTTACAGTGAGTTTTGCACTCGACTCCCTGATGAAAACAAAACCAACAAGTTCATTCCAACGCTTGATTTTTTTAATAATATTGTATTTAAGTTGTGTGTTAATAAATGCATGCACTCATCCTTCAGCTGGTTGGTACCTGGAGAACACCTGGGACAGCACTCATTTCCTATCCTGTATTCAGCTGGATGGCACAAGAGGCTGAGACCACTGGAGACCTTGATCAGGATGATCTGAAAGGAAAGGTTGGTGCTGACATTGTGTTACTGCACACATTAATGTGCCCATCCACTGCTCACAGACTCACCCAGGTGAGCTCTAAACTCCAAAGAAATATTTACCAGGAATGCTGCAGAGCTCAGAGGGTTCCTTCCAGAAGACATTTGCTCCTCCTGTTTTAGTTGCAGTCTAGTCCTGGGTTAGACCTGGTTTCATTCTTAGTTCTTGAATTAACACTTTGGTACCAGAGTATCAGTATCACAAGTTTTGTTAGTGACATAACGTTTATTGGTTGGGACGTATCGCTATCATCTCTACTGTCCCTACCTGACAAAAAAACAAAAAAACTAATAAACAAAGGAAACAACAAGCATCACAGTAATGAACACATCTGAATATTTTAATTATCATATTATGAGCAGTTGAAAATGAATGTTCGCTCATGTGTGGTATCTTTCTCTCTCTCACCAGCCCTGAGGCCTGCTGTCCTGCTGACTTCAGCCTAAAGTGAAAGTAAACGTCGGCTCTCCTCCTCCGTCTCAGAGCTCTGTAACAGCTGAGTCTGCCTCCACCCGTCTCCTGTAAGAACCATCCACTCACGGAGCTCTGCTTGGTCCCGGCTGATAGTGATGTTCCACCTGGTACTAAAGTGTTCCCAAGCCTGTGTCGAGGTCTGCCTCTGCTTTCAGGATATCGTGTGACAAAAGACAAACGAGGCCCCCGTGTCACGAAATCATGTGGCTGCCATCATGTGATTCGAGTTGCTGGAAAAGCCACACAACATACAGGAAGTGTTGTGATCTGATCTGAGGTCAGAGTCAGAGAACAATCAATGCTTCATTGCTGTGGCCTGCAGGCCCGTCTGCTATAGGAAAACCACTCAAACTGGTTTAATAGTTTCATGACTGTGTGCGTGTCTGTGTTTTGGGGGGGCAGGTGGCGCTCTAGCTAACAGCAACAGTAGGATCCAGCTGTTTACACACAGACTTCTTGAGTCTACTTTCACTGCTAGTTTGTGTACTTTGTTGAGCATTTTTGAGAAATAATAATTTTTCTAGCTGGTATTTTACAAAGTGACTCGACCAAAGGACAGTAACAACAACACTGAATGTTGAAGTCGTTGGCAGGAGTGAAACTTTCTGTGAGCTTTTCTGGTGGGGGCGCGGTTCTCCGTCAGCAGCAAGCTGGGCTCCACAGTCCAAACGTTACAACCCCCAGCACCAAAAACCTGCATGTCATCAATACAGATGCTGCATGATGCTTTCATGTTACAGCAGGCAGTCAGCCAGTCTGGACCATAGATGGTCTAAAAGATGGAGGGAGCTGCTGCGACTGCTCCTGAAGTCCTGCTTTGAAGGTTTTTTATTGTGGCCATCTTGGTTTAAAAGAAACAAACGTGTGAGAAGCAGGGGCAGGTCTGACCATGAAACTGCTTCCTCATTGGCTAAATTCTTGTCTGTTAGGTTTTAAGCCAGTGAGCATGGATAGTTCTCCTTTTTGAAACCTGGCAAACAAACTGAGAAGATACCACCATAAATGCCATGGTTTGGATTAAAAAATGAGTTAATGATCAAAAACCTGTAAGAACCAACAAACAAAAAGTCCAGATCCTCTCCACGCTGTTTTATTTTCCTTTTGTTGAATCTTTACACTTTTCCTTCTCATTAATACCCTTGTTGTGATGTCGATCTTTAAAAGTCTTCACAGCACAGAATGAACTTCTATTGCTCTGCTGTGATTTGCATTGTTTCAGAGCTCAGAGGGGTGTTTCTGGCCAATCAGAAATGGGGAGTGATCTGAGCAGAGTAAAGCAGCTGACATTGGTACTGTAGCTCCTGTAAGCTCAGACCCCCTGTACTTACACTGACACATGTCAGAGGTAAGTGAATCTTTACAGCACAAACTACATTTTACAACAAAATAATCATAATCTGTTCAGGATGTTGTTAAAGACACACAAAAACACAGACACTAAAATTCATGAATGCTGAGCTGCTGTTTGAGAATGAAATGAGGCCCAGTGTTGCCATCATTACAGCCTGGTAGTTACTATCTGCTTATGTGTTAGTTTAGCACATGTGCTCATATGGTTCTGAGGTGACCAGGATCCACTGTCATAGTGGCATAATCAGGAGCACCTGTATCCTCACCTGTGAAACTGGCTGCTCCAGTCTCTGTGGTGATACTCTTCCACCGCCGAGGTGCCGTGCTCGTGAGAGAGGAAGGAGAGAGGTCAGATTTATGAGGTAAGGACTGCAAAACAAACGGAGGTGTGCTGACTTTGTGTTACTCAATGAATGCATGAAAATACTGCACTTAGTGTGTGACAAACAGGTCAGTGTGCTGTAGTGTCTGTGCAGTGAAAGGATGGGCGGGAGGCGTTCCTGTAGGAGCCACGCCCAAACTGCTCAGGTATGAAGGAATGAACCTGGCTGCTTCACTGTCACACCCTCACTCCTTCCCAGGATCAGTTATGGAGCACAGGTGTGTTCTCAGGTGTATGTACTCGAGTATTTTCCTGACAGTGTGTACTTTGACTGCATTTCAAACAGGCTCATTCCTTCAGCTTTAACAGGTCTCAGGGCACTTCCTGTCTCACCTTCATCACAGCACAGTCATCATCATCAGTGCTGACCTCACACCCCTGTATGCACAGATCAAAGAGCCAAGACCCCTGAACAACACCTGATGCTTCATTGATAACACGACACAAATTCGTTTCCCTGTTTGGAGACAAAGCCATCCAACTGTTCAGGCTGAGTGTGACATTAATACAAGTTTAATAAGGTTGTAATAAATGTGTGCACCTCTGAGTGAAACGTGGGCTTTGCTCCTGCAGCTCACCTGTTAGATCACCTCTGAGCAGATTGATGTACATGTAACTGATGATGAGCTCAGAGCTTCCTCTGTCAGTAATCTGCTGACATCATCCTCGATACTGTTAGTGATGTCATAGTTAATCTGTAGGCAGCAGAGCTCAGATCAGATGCAGAGGGCATGTCTGCTATATCATGAAACAGGAAGATGCTGATCTGGAATTTTCCCAGAATGGATCCAGGTAAAGGATTAAAAGGTGAAGGAGTAACAGGTGAAGGAGTAACAGGTGTGGTTACCAGTGCTGTGGTGAGTGGTGGAGGAGGTGGCTCGTGAGAGCAAGGTCTGTGCTTCTCTGCTTAGGCTGCTGGCCCTGCAACTCCACCTTTGATGGTTTGGTGTAAAATTCCTGGCACATGAAACTCAGCTGATCTCTGATCAGCTGTTGCAGCTGCTTGTTTATCAGAGTATGCTCCATCAATGCAGGGGCAGACAGGAAGTACTTCTGTACTCGCTGCAATGAGTTTCCACTCGAATTCCTGATGAAAACAATCAACACCCCCCAAGCAGACAGTCTATATCACACCGAAAACATGCTGTAAGGACGGCGCACTCACAGTCTGATGGTGGTGAAGGTAAAGATGGAGGCTTGGATGGAGCACTGAGTGATTTGGGTGAGGTGGAGATGGGGAGGAGGAGGGTTGCATAAATGAGTCTGTGAGGAAGAACAGCAGGTGAGCAGTGAGATTTAAAGAGTGGAGACTGATGGGCTTCGTGTGGTTTTCTTGTGCAAACAAGAGCAAAGTGCAGGCATTTGGGGGGGCTGGAGCCTATCCCAGCTCACATAGAGAGGAGGGTACACCTGGACAGGTCCCCAGCCTGTCACAGGGCCAACACAAAGAAACAGACAACAATTCACACCTATGGGCAATTTAGATTGATCAATTAACCTAACCGATCTGAATCGATCTGAATTTAATTTGAGCGTTCTCTCAGAGGCAGGAGGGAATCAGAGGAACTCAGATGTACAGAAAGCCCTGAAAGCATGTGCTTAAAGACTGAGCCTTCATCACATCAGCGCCCATCACAGGACAGAAGGTCCCACTAAACCGGGAGAGGAACCAGCACTGAACAGAGGTGTGTCTATACCACATGTGTCAGACTTGCGGCCCGCGGGCCAAATGCGGCCGGCGATGTAACTTCATATAGCTATCATTAATAGCCAACGGTAAAACAGCGCTCCCACCACATACTACAAATCCCACAGTGCACCGCAGCAGCAGCGGCAGGCTGAGACCTGTGTTAACCCCTTTGTGTTGCCAGCATTGATCAGTGATCAGCAGGCAGCACTTTTTACAGTGACATAGATGCCTGACCCCCAAAAATAGCCAAATAAGAAGTGGAAGCAGGAGGGAGGCAGAGGAGCTGATCGCTGACATCGGAGGTGAACAGCGCCTCTTTTCCCGCCTGCGATGTGCGGAGGAAAAGAGCGGATTGGTGGGAAAGTTATGGGAGGAGATGCAGAGGGAGACCTGCACAGGTGAGCTGACAGTGCAGCACTGCGTCACACAGCAGGAAGGTCCCGAAGACACAACGCGTCATTAGCACCAGACGACAGCGACAAATGGGCCGCATCGCCACCGGGGTGAAACCGAACACACGGGACGTGACGGCAGCGTCGCGAGTAATCTGATCCAATCACTTTAGCCCCCCCCCAAAAAAAAGTCACATTATTTCGATTTACAAAAACATCTTACATGAATAACATGTTAATTTTCTTTATTCATTATCAGTTTGGGGTAAAATACTAGCATGTTTAATCATAATGTAACCCCCCCTCTCCCCACAAAAACTTGGTATCACCCAACCCGCTTTCTCCACCAATCAGCGGCGTTCACCGTTTGCTGCACAGCTGCAGCTCTCTTGTTGCCTTCAGGTAATTTTGACCTGATGTCATATATGTACATTTAATCATAACTGCTGAAGATGACATGAAGGGTTTTAGCCTGCTCTTGTTTATTTAATAATGGCTGTATTTGTGAGGACTGTGTCCTCATTTCTCCGAGCCAAGTCACAGTGCACCAGGTAAATAATACACTTGGAAAATTTAGAAATTTAGGCATGTCATATAATACTCTAAAAGTGTAAAATATTTGTTCCTGTTGGAAGAAATGTGAAAAACGTAAGCCTTTTCTTCACTGTTGAAGGTGCAGAGTAAATACAAAGAAAGATAAATAAATACATAGTAAAGGCATTACAATATATTTCTAATACGGTTAACCCGAAATCTCCTGAATCCTTTCAGAAAAGTAAATGATTTAATCAATAAATAAATAGGCAGAGAGCTTAACCCCCCAATGCTGGACCCAGTGTTACGCCCTTGGATTCAGCCCCCCCAGACACCCTGAGCCCATCATAACATGAATACAGGGGGGACACCTCCAAGGTGACGACCCCACGGGGGGGGGGGGGGCTTAAAGATCCCTCAGTCCGTAGAACTGAGGAAGCCTCCCAGGTGAGGAGCAACATCTCCAAGAAGCTCAAAGAGAGTGGAGGTTCCTTCATCTCAGGAGCCAAAGAGCACTTCGTCTCCGGATGGTTGACTTCCTGTCTCAGTTTGGGTGTAAACCTCAGGCTGGCTCTCAGAGCTCATCTTTACCCTCTGGGTTACCTTCATAGCTCACCTGTTTACCTCACCTTGTTTGGCATCACTGATTCAGCACAACCTCATATGTGACTGTGCAGCTCTGCTCTTATTCTGACAGAGAAGAGAGACTATTACTCTGAAAATCACCGACATGTTTAAACTATTTTTATACTTTTATTTATTTTTTACAGGGTGTCAAAGAACACATCACACACTGAGCCACAATCCTGAAGTCTAGGAGGCGTCTGATTCAGGCAGCAGACCGTTATGGACACCTTCATGATGTTCCTTCACTCTGAGGAGAGAAGAACATCAGAGCTAAAGGAACATCTGCAGACATCAGTGCAGCTCAGTCACTGAACTCCTCACTGTCTTACCTTCCATGTCCTCCATCTGCTTTTCTGTTTGGTAAAATTAAAGAAGACAACATTACTTTAGATAAATCAGATGTTTCCATCTGACTCAGTGATCAAAACATCAAATAAAAAGAATCATAACAGTAAAATATCAGATCAGTGTCAGGATGGTAGTAAATGTTATGATGCAGTAAACACAACATTTCATTCTTCTCTCATCCTCACCTGGATGAAGACCTCCTTTTCCTCTTTCTGTAGTACCATAATAACCCTCAGCAATAATAATTAAACCCACAGAAACAGTAACACCAACAGCTGCTGCCACATCAACTCCACGTGGTCCACACTGAGCATCAGCTGCAGATGTTCCTGCTGTTATCAGCTGAAGGTTTAGATCTTCACATCTGGAAGGACAGAGGGACATGTTTCCAGCACAGTGTCCAGATGTTCCACATGTGTCCATGTGTGCTCTGAAGCTTCACTTACTGTGTGTGTGGCTGACAGGATGGAGATGTTCCATCTGAAAAGGTTCCAGCGCTGCAGTCGGAGCACTGGGTGTCTGTAGGAGGCTGTTCCTGAGGAGAACATGACAACATCAACATGTGTCATAAATTTATAGAACAGAAACTTTCATCGAATCTCCAAAAGTTTGCTTTCTGTAGCATCCAGAGTTTAGGAACCCATGAGAAGGAAGAGTTGTAGACATGTTAGAATTTACCCAGTGAGGCCTCTCATCTAATTAATAATCTATTTTATAATTAACAATAACTATAATCATGTTTTAATTGTGCTCATCTGTTTTTGTGTTTCCATCATTCTGATACGTTTGCTTTAATGTTTAATGTGTTCTATGATGACCTCTGTGTGGCTCTCTGGTTTCCTTCACTCTGTATGAAACACATGAACCTGCAGATGGAAATCAGCCTGTAGCTGAATCACATGTTTCTACATGATGGAGTTGATGAAGGTGGATGCTGCTTTTCAGTAAACATGATCATTAAATGAACTTTGGTGTTGTCGTTCATAAACACACAAACCTACCATGTTGGCTGATGTACTGTCCTGGTCCACAGCTGCTGTGTCTCTGTGCTGTCTGCACAGCCGTCTCCTACAGGAGTAGATACAGTAGAATCCCTGCAGAGGTTCACAGACTGTGTCTGATGTTCCTGTACATGACCTCTTTACCTTCAGACCAGAACCTGCCAACATCAGAAGAACATACACAACATGTATGATCACATCATCAGCTTGAATTTATGGACTCATGATAAAGACCTCCTTAATGGTTTAAAATTACTGGACCATGAAACTCAGCTGAAGCTCTGAATAAACAAAGAGGTGTGAACAGAGATGTGCCTGCTGCACAGCTCCAACAGGGGGTGCACTGTTCCTGTCCATTAGGTTTATCAGTGAAGGTTCCTTCCACACAGGGCAGACAGGAAGTGACTTCTGTACTCGTTACAGTGAGTTTTGACTCGACTCCCTGATGAAAACAAAACCAACAAGTTCATTCCAATCTTGTCTCTTTTTTCCTCATTGTGTATTTAAGTTGTTTGTTAATAAACACATGCCCTCATCATTCAGCTGGTTCTTACCTGCAGAACACCTGGGACAGCACTCACTGCCTATCAGATACTCTGCTGGATGACAGGTGAGGCTGAGAGTGCTGGAGACTTTGATCAGGATGATCTGAAAGGAAAGGTTGTGCTGACATTGTGTTACTGCACACTTTAATGTGACCATCCACTGCTCACAGACTCACAAAGAGCAGCAGAAGAAGAGGACATGGAGTAAGAACATGCAGCACCTGCTCACCCAGGTGAGCTCTAAACTCCAGGAAATATTTACCAGGAATGCTGCAGAGCTCAGAGTCATTGAGATTTGTGAGGATGGAAGTTTTAACATGAAGAACAGCTGGACAACATCTGGAAACACAAAGAAATGAGAGTCACAGGTTAGAAATGAGCAGTAACAGGCTGACAGTTAAAGCAGAAAGCAGCAGTCAGGGAGCAGAAGCTGCTTTGACTCCAGTGTTCCTCTGATGGATGCATTTAAAGGAAGCAGACAGCAGTGCTGGAGACTCACTGAGCACAGAGAGGAGCAGCACCACCCACACAGCTACACCACCCTGAGACACAGGAGTGTTTCTCCATGTGTGTAGTTGTATGTAGTCCTGTACTCTAAAAACACCTGGATGAGTTCTTCTCTGATATTTCCAGATGTGTGCTCCTGCTCGCCTCTCCAACTATCACCTGATGAGGTCATGATACCTGCTGAGAAGGCCCGCCTGCTGGCACGTTCTGCTACAAACCCCTCAGCCATCAGTGGAGGCTGAATATGAGATGTGATTCAGTCAGGTGATGGATAAGGTTTTTGGGTTTGGCTGAGATTAGAGTTCATGATTAAAGGAGAATAAATTGATCCAGCATCTAAATTATCATTAAAATACTGACAGAAATATGCAGACATGTGACCAGCCTGCCTCCTGCTGCCTTTATCACTCATAACATTCAGCAGCTTCCTCCTGTAAACCATGAGACTTACTGGAAATCATGTGACCAGGGAGGACCAATGAGGGCGCGTGTTTAAGGGACTTTCCACAGAGCAAAGTAAACAATACAAAGGCACTACCGGAAACGTCACAAAAGAGGCTGTGCAGCAGACCTGGGCTCATGAACTTTGACAAATATGAATGAGGACACGGCACTTTAGGCTACCTGTGCTAAAATACACCAGTGATTATAGTACAAACACATCATTCTGGACACACCGGGCTGTTTCCTGTGGCAGTGATAGAGTTACACAAACTTTACGAAATGATAACAAGTAATGGTTCGTTTTTATTAAACCCCAGCAGAACAAACAGGATCAAGAAGCGGCTCCGGTTCAGTGTTCCTAACAGCAGCAGTCTGTGTGTGTCTGTGTGTGTGAGTGTGTGTGTAGAGCTGCAGCTCTCTCTCCCACAGCGTTCACAAACCCGTTAGCAGCAGCTGCTAACAGGCTGCTAGCCCCTCACCGAGCGCCCTGCCCGGTCTCTATCCAGGTACCGTCACCGTTACAAGAACCGTGTCACAGCGCTGTGCCCTCTGAACGGTTTTTACCTTGTATGCGGTATTCCATGAGTTCCAGCGAGGTTAACGCTCCCAACCATCCGGTACGAACGGCGTCATGTTTTCATAAAGTAGCTCCTTTATACGGAAACGTCTCGATCACCGTACAGGGGACTGCAGTTCCTATGCCAGGCTGTGGGTGTGGGAGCCGCAGTAACCCCACCCATTTTCTAAAAGCAGTTTTCAGGGACTCGAAACGGCGTTCTCGTTTAAACCTTTATTCATATAAAGACATGAGGGGTGATTGAAGCTCTGCTCCATCAAAGGAGCTTCATGCAGGACACACTGAGATGATGTCCTGCGGTCAAGTGAGCCGCAGCTCAGCCGTTGCTTAAATTTTCTTGCGCTTCTACTACG